>JANAVB010025198.1:13924479-14039479 GCA_029216955.1 Iris pallida
AAAGCTTGGCGAATGCTTATAGGCGTAACGTACTACAGTCTGGACAGCCACTGGGAACACACCATTCTTTTTGGTATACAAAAGTGAGGCAGTTCTCCCATTGGAAACTCAAATCCCCTCGCTCCGTGTCGCCCTCACTTACAGACTAACGTCAGATGATAATTACCGTCGTCGGCTACAAGAATTGGAGGCCTTAGATGAGAAGCGCCTGCTAGCTCAACAACGAATCGAGCTTTATCAAGCACGCATCTCTGGAGCCTTCAACAAAAAGATTAAACTGAGAACATTCTAAGTAGGCGATCTTGTTTTGGCAGTTCGTAGGCCGATGGTTATGACTCATAAAATCGTCGGCAAGTTTCAGCCCAAGTGGGAAGGCCCATTTATCATTGAGGTTGTATTCTCTAATGGTGCATACCGTCTCGTAAAGCAAAATAGAGACTTGCTCATGATGCCCATCAATGGCAAGTTCCTGAAGAAATATTATGTCTAAACGACGCCCTCCGAATCAACCGGGTTGTTGAGTTATGTACCCTTAAGTACCGCTAAACTTACACTCTGGTTACCCCAAATGAATTCATATCGCATCTTCTGGGCAGCAAGTTATGTATGACCATACCTCTGAATTTTCTCCCTAAAAGAGCATTTTCCTCAGAATCTGTTACCTGCGCTTTCAATGCATAAAAAGGGGTAACAGGTCCACAAAATTCCCGAAACAACTACGTCGATGCCACCTTTGAGTTGTTTCTCTTCCATCACAAACAAATCATCCCTTACCTAGAACTTCCATGTCCATATTACCTCTGAGTTGTTCTATGTATCCTTCGTTGGGTCCACTCCTGCCACGTCCTCATTACCTCTGAGTAGGAAGACTCCATTGTAAAATCCCCATATTTACCACGTCATCATTACCTCTGAGTAAGTATGTTGGTTTTCTCTCGACCTATTATCTGTACCCAAAACTAGGGTACGCCAAGGGTAATAGGCCCACAAATGTCCACAGTTGACCACAAATGTCCGCAGCTGACCACAAATGCTGTGCTAGGTCCTCTAGTACATGCACCTCTTTCCTCACCATCACATACCTATAAAGCCCAGTTGTTCCAGAGCATTCTTTCGCCCAATACTAAGAACTTCCATGTCTACCTTACCACAGAGTTGTTCTATGTATCTACATTGAGCCCACCCCTACCATGTCCTCAGTACCTCTGAGTAGGAAGGTTCTATCATCAAACCTCATGTATACCACGTTCAAGTAAATATGCTAGGTCTTTCTATCGAACTTATTATCCATACCTAAAACCAAGGTATGCTAACGGTAATAGGTCCACAGAAAGTCCTCCAGTGGGGCAAATACCATAATACCAAAGATACTGTACAAACACAACAGATACCACAAATAAAGGATGAGGTAAACATACTCATTCATTTAAAGTCAAAAGTGCTACATTTTCCTGGGACCACATCCCTGTTTTAAAAGAAAATAGAGGGACATAATAATAAAAGAGAGAAAAATCCGATTATGGTTCGGCGATACGCAGTTCTCTGAGCCGGTCCTTTAGCTTGGTGGTCGATCGCTCAATCCTCAGTGTGGCCCGGCGCTCAGCTTCTTGAGTCAACTTTTCTGCATCCTCTAGATGCGCATGAGCCTGCCAACGGTCTTCAAATTTCTTCAGCACACTCCAGTGCAGCAGAGGTTCGGGTGACCTGGTCGGTCTTCCTGCAAATTAACTCCTTATCTCTGCGGGAGGCCTGGAGCTCAGATTCTAAAGAAGCCAACTTTATCTGAAGTTAGAGGATCTGCTCGTTGGTATCGGCTATCATACGAGATGTGGCCTCTTCTCGAGCTAAACAGTCATCTCCTCTACGGCTTAGTTAATCATACCTCAGAGACAGATCTTGAAGGTCCTTCTCTAGAGCAGGCTTGGACGTGTTCAGTACCATCTTTACCTTCTCCATGGCTGTTGTAAGGAAGGTGCGCTCCTAATCTATTGCCAAAGATATATCAAGTTGCCGCAGCCCTTGAAGTTAAGCCACGAGCTTATCAGCTTCTTCCAATTTGGGCTTTAAGAGGTCGACCATCCCTGCCCCGCCAGGGAGTGTTCTGAGAAGTTCAATTTGACCACGGGCAGATTGACGAGCTAGTACGAAAGATGTCCCTCTTTCCAGGACAGCTTCGACCCCTCATTTCAAATGGCGGTAAAAACTATCAATCACGTCCTTCGACGACTCGTCCAGAACTTTCGAAGAGGATGGTGATAAAGGAAGAGTAGCCGAGAAAATTAAAAATAGTTGCGATGAAGATGTACCAGAACATGATACCCCTATCACTAGGGACACAAGGTCCGAACGATAAGACGCCTGAACAGCAGTCATCTCCTCCTCCGCAGCCCGAAGGATTCGAAGACTTGGCAGTGCAGAAAGATTGACCTCCGGTGATAAAGCCACAAAAATCGAGGAGGGTGCAGGAGCCATTTCTTCCCACCTCGGCAGTCCCACTACTTGTCCTTCTGAACTCGACCCAGCAAGAGGTCCCTCGGTCTGGGCTGGAGAAGGAAGAGGCGATCAACCCCTAGTAACTTCTTTCGGGATTATGTCCATTGTCGACAGTGAAGGAGCAGGACCTGTATGTCCAGAACAACCATCGATCAACTTAACCCGAAGGATATGAAGATAGAGCGAATGAACCTCCGCACTAGTCAAGACATGACATAGCTTACCAGGGGAGGGCCGCTGAGGCTGAGGCTCACTCATGGCCACCATATCCTCTTCAATGGCGACACCTGAGCCACTTGCAGTTGCTTCCTCTGCCCCAGCCGCCCCGAAAGCAGATACAACTGGATTGGTATCAACCGGCTGAGGTTCAGCAACCTCGGGGACTAGTTCAGTAAAGCCCATATCGTCCCTAGTTGAGATGTCAGCAGTAGGAGGAATCTCAGCTGTCGCCGGGACTACCGTGGTGGAAGAAAGCTTGGCAGTCATAGCGGGTCGACCTCAGAAGCGGTAGCCGGCCCCGGGGAGTTCACTTCTCCTGACGCCAAAAAAAATGACGATCATATTATATTCCAGAAAAGAAGAACTAAAAAAGGTAGTCGTAACCCGATTCACCTCTAAAACGGCTTTGACGTCATCACTTCTCTCTCTAGTGCTTAGCCCGTGAGGCTTGACCGCAGCCCGTTTTTGGGATCGAGTTCTGCCGACGATAGAGGACTCATGCCTGCTTCGTTTACGCGAAGGACTAGGCACAACAGGGGGCAAATCTGCCACCGAATCGCCTGCAGGAGGAAGCAGGTCATCAGGGTCATCCTCCTCGTCCACGTTAATAGACTTCGAGTCAGACACTTCAAATGACTTCCCCCTCTTGGTCCTCGTCTGGGACTCTTTTGGCTTCTCTTCCAAACCAGTACCAGTAATAAAGCTAGTACTTGGGTCAAAATCACTAGGGGGCTTATTTACCATGACATGGTACAGGGCCGCCATGTATAAAATATGCCCCGACTCTTTAGCATCGGGTACGGAGAAGCTGGCACGGGTATGAACCGAGCTATAATAATGCCAAACCCGGATGCCGTCTAGAACGCTACCTTCGAAACCCAAACAGGAGCTGGGGTTGTCCAAGAACATTTGACTATACCCAAATTGTCGAGAGAATCGACTGGGTAAGTAAGGCTCCAAAAAGACGGAGTTACGATTACGATACACCAGATGTGTAGGGCGGATATTCTGCAACCAGCGGAGCATCTTCTCGGACAAGAAATGGGGAGGCGCAGCACCATCAAGATGTACGCCTCTTACTTCCTCGTCTATAAAAGGAGAAACATACACGAAGAAGAAGTATCTGCCCACTCGTGCCAGCGCCATCCGACAGGATGGCATGGTAGTGTACTCCCAGGGCATACGACGATACTGGTAGATGAAGGCATCATCAGTGGTCACGTCGCTCTCTGGGCCAGGCCTCATCAAAGACGGGCAATGCATTAACAGCCACCCCATCAGATAATGATAGGGCAGCTCGATTCGTTCAAAGTCCTTCGCCGTATCGCGAGCAATGACTTTGGACGAGAAAGTACGGAGGCTACGATAAATACTGCATACCATGGCGAGGAGTAGAGCTAGCCTATCTCTAAAGACTAGCTTCACAGCGTGAAGGATCAGGTTACGGCTGATTCTCTCAATAGCACCAGCTCCCCCCGAAACTACACAATTCTGTAGCCACAGCATCAAAAAGCCCGCCAGGAAGGCCTTATCAGACATCCTCTGGGTATCTTGATAAAAGTAACTAGAGGTGTCAGATTGGCTCCCAAATCTATCACCAGTAGTTTTAACCCTCTTGGCATTCAACACCTGATTGTACACCTCCTCTTGAGTTCGAGGACTCCGAGGGGAAACCCGGCCTGAGGCACCTAGTTCAAACATGTAGTTGAGCCAGCTCTTGGTGTGAGGAAGGTTCCCTTCTGAGCTATCATTCTTCTTCTTCGACATTTATTGGCACGTGCTATGGTGACATAGCAATTCCCGGTAAACAGCCATAGAACTCGAAAACCGCCACTCCAGTTCCTCAAATTCTTTATTTGTAGGGGTGTACGCCTTAAAAACTTTATCTCCCCAGGGTAGCTTGGAGACTTCATGCATCTCATGGAGAGCGAGTTCTATTTCCCCTCCAGGTATAAAAAAGGTCCCCATGCGATGGTTATACATCTCGATAAGAGCCATGAATAGCTTCTTGTTTATGGGCAGACCATAATAAGTACCCCGTATGGCATGATAAAGACCAATCTCGTACAGGTGTTCCCGATATATCCGCAAGATCCATAATGTCAAATTGATCCATGAAGGGGTGGGGTTCATCCAGTTCAGCAGTGACAGCCGACCAGTAGGGTAGGACCATTTTTTGAGCAATCTGGTTCATAAAAGTATCAGCTTGGGATAACCTAAAGTTGGGACCCTGCACGTTTATGAAACTGTCCGGGGCCAACCCGATCACAGAGCGGTTGACCGGTATCTTGCCTGCGACTACCGACCTTGATGTTTTGTTGTAATGAATATCACCCACAAAAATCCCCTACTGGCTTGGATTTAGGGAATCCACCATTTTTCTGTCAATTGGCAGCATATTAAACCAGGACAGTGGGAAATGACGTTCCATCTGAGGAATATGAATCGCCATCCCATTGGAAGAAAAACTCCAACTTTCAGATAAATCTAGAACGCTGGAGTTCGAGACCGTTAAGGCATCCCCAAAGAAGAACGCGAATTTCAGATACGCGCCCCCTAATTGCCCCGAGTTTATCATGTCCAAGAGATAGAAGAAGGATTGGTTGCTGATGACCCTCAGCCTGTCCTCAGATTGATAAAAAATAATTTAGGCTGACACATATTTCTCACACCCAGGACAGATTGAGCCTGACCTACCAAGAGCTCCCCCGAGGGATTGATCGACAGCTTCACTGAAAAGGAAAGAAGAAAGAAGTTAGAAGATAGTCAGAGAAAACCACTTAATGCTTTCCGAGCTTATGCGGCTCTATTAGGTGGGCGTTCATGCGACCCAATCCATAAAGTGCTTATGCAGTTATGAAGCATCTCTCATGCGGCTCGGTCATGAAGCATCTCTCATACGGCTCGGTCATGAGACATCTCTCATGCGGCTCAGTCATGAAGCATCTCTCATGCGGCTCGGTCATGAGACATCTCTCATACGGCTCAGTCATGAGACATCTCTCATGCGGCTCAATCATGAGACATCTCTCATACAGCTTAGGCACGAAACATACCCCATGCGGCTCTGTCATGAGGCATTCATGTGGCCCATATGACACAGCTTATGCGGATTCATCATACAGAACTTGAGCAGTTCAGTGAAGACGAAAAGAGCATCAACTAGGCCGAAGCATAACAGAGAAGGGCTCGCGCATAAAACATGCGACATAGCCATTGTATTTAGGGTTTGGATTATTGTAGCTTCTTCCCATCGCTCTTACCACTAATAGGAGGATGAACGTCGGGGTGGATCGAGCTTGCCGTATTTGACGAGGAAGCAAGCCCTTTGTCCTTTGCTGCAGCACTGGAAGAAGCTTTGGGAGCCATGGTTGATCGAGAAAAAAGGAGAAACGACAACTAGGGCGATGGAAAGTTTGAAAAAAGAAAGAAAGAACCTCTCTCCTCAAACTTTTCGTATTTATAGGCTGGCAAAGGCGCGTAGATCGATAGACGCCGCTTCGAATTTCGTACTGGCCGAAGGATAAAGGCGACTCTTGGGATTCTATCCAAAAGACGGCTCCAAATCATCAAAGGAAATCAAAAAAAAAATTAATGCCGACTCTTGGAATTCTATCCAAAAGACGGCTCCAAATCATCAAAGCAAATAAAAAACAATTAATGCTGAAGTAATGGGATGCCCACGTGGCACGAAACCAGTATGCGGTCAAAGAAGCCTATGCAGCATGAAGAGCTTATGCGGTCTCGACGCTTCCTAGGACATACCCATACTTCTTATTCAAAGTATTTCTGTCACGACCCGGTCCCCAAATACTTGGGTCGAATCGGATCATGCCCAGCCTGCACCGTGGATGAGACGGCGACAGTAAGCTGTAATCCATATGCAGGTAAATCAACAACGAATACTAAGATTGCCACAACTTTTATTTAAATAATAATTTAAAACTTGTTCTGTTACAAGGATTCATAACTAGAAATAACATAGAAACAACTAAACTCTCAAACTAAAGTAGCATCTATGGAGACGCCACAACATCCTCCTCAGATGGAAGTACCGCCGGGTACAAATTAGGATCATAGTAGCTATTGATCAGCATCTCCAGGTCATCAGTAGTACCTACGGGGATCCAGTCAGGAATGGTGCAAAGTACAATTTATGCAAATTTTAACAATTAAAATTACAAATAATATCATGCACTTTTAAACAGTTTGAAGATGAACAGTTTTTAAACAATACAATACAGTGGTGTGAATAGGTAATGAATATGACCGGATTGGGTTACAGTAGTATCCTAGCGATACGGTATGGCTTGTCCCCGTGTGAAGAGGGAAAAGCTAATACAGTCAGTTATCCTAATTTTGGATTTGGTCATATCCACTACTCTACTCCCCCAGTCCCCAACAGTATGGTCAGTACTCTCGAAAGAGTTCGTGTATAACAGTGGTTTAAACTTGCAATGAAATGATCGTTAAAATAATCGTAAATTTACATAAATGTACTTGCCTTTAAACTTCTCAGTTTGGACGAGATTGGTACTTTGGGATTTGAACAGTCACACTCTTCCTTGAAATCCTACATTCCGAGAATTTGTCTCAGAAACCACAACTCTAGAATTATCTAGTTACAATCTCTAGATTTTGTCTCCTAGTCAATTTTTAGTCTTGTATTAACCAACACAATCAAAAACACGTTTTTCTAGTGCGTTAAATTTATATTTTATTTCGGAAAACTTGTTTTTATCAATTTAGTAGAAAAAAGTTAGTATTTTATAATTATATATATAAATATATTTTCTTTTCTTTAAATGAGAAAATCGTGAATTTCTAACTAATAATTAATATTAATATTAATTAATCCTACGCGTTCACAATCCCAGAAAAATCCACAGCTAATTCCTACTTATTACAAATTTACAAAAATAGATAAATGAGCTTATACCCTTTACATTTCCATGAATTAAAATAAGAGAAAGAAAATGTTAGTCTTGTAAATTACCTACAAAATTACATAATAATAATAACTAATAATTTCTAATTTAAAAATAAAATAGTATGAGTCTCAGAACTGGTCCAATCTTCACTTATAGTTACTCTGCATCAACGTCCGGACAGACCGGTGCGTTTGTATTTCACTGGGGCCCATTGACCGATAAGGTCGTCGCCCTAAAATAATATCATTTCCGAAAATCATTTTAAAATTATTTTTATAATTATGTAAAAAATTCCGACAGCACTTCCACTATTTTTGGGATAACCCAAAACTGGGAAACGCGCCGATCTTTCCTACAAATAATCCCAATCCCCAAGGAAACGATTTAATTAATTTTTTTTACAGCCAAAATATTTTCACAGAATCATTTTCGAACTTATTCGGAAGATCCGAAATGCATTCGAAAATCCCGAAACCATCCCGGAAAACTCCACAGAAAACAACAGAACTGTTTCTCGGAATAATTAAACCAACAACAGAATGATGTATTATAATTTCCAAAACCATTAATTTCAAAACCGAACCCACAGAACTTTTCCAAAGAGTTCTCGAAAGCTAACTAACCAAATCACAGAACCAAAACAGCATATCGATTTCTGACGAAAATTGAAATGATAACGTATATGAAACGTAACCGAAAATCCGAATTCCCGAAGGAATCGGGGGACCAGTTTTCATCACAGACTAATAGAGAACTATGGGACTATCCAGAAGTTACCGAAATCGAAGGAATCCGAAGTGATGCCTCGGACTCAGAACACACGGAACCGCGGAACAGAACCGAAATCACGTCAGAAACTCACGGGGAACGACTCCTCGGGATAGCGCCACGCGCACAGAAGCACTGGACAGCAAATCGGGGACAGGGGGTCAACCGCGGAGAGCCGGGGAAGTGCGCCGGCGGAAGGTCGGGCTAGGGGCGCGCGAAGGGGGTCGGGCCGGAGGTGCGCCGGGCGAAGGAGGCCGGCGGGGAGTCACGCCGGGGAGCCGCGCGGGTCGGGGCTGCCAGAATCGGCGGCGAGGGGTGCGCCGGACTCGGACGGAGGGTGCTGGAGACGGGGCTCGACTCCGGTGATGGTGCTCGGGTCAGTTCTCCGAGGGGGCGGAGCTCCAGTGGCTCGGGCACGATTTGGGGTTGGGGAAAGTGAGAGGGATGTTTGAGAGGGATGATGGAAAGGGATTATATATATAGGGAAAGGAGAGAGGGGTTACGAAAAGTCGAAGTCGAAGGGGTGGCCGGTCGGAAGGCGAGGGGTCGTCGGCCGGCGGTGGGAACCCGAAAGGGTCGGCCATTGGCCGTTACTTAGGAAAGCAAAGGCTTTTCTTTTCCTCTGCTAATGAGAGTAATAATTCTCTCACCAAAAATTAAAGAATGGTTAATGGGTTAATGGGTTATAACTAATGAGTTAATGGGTTTGGGCTTAACAAATTGGGCTTCAAACCAATGACTAAAATAACAACTAAATTAATTTATTTTATTTAACATTTTACAACTCAAAAAATGTTTTATGGTTTCAGTTGGGTTCGGGTCTATACGGGTCAGGGCCAAAATCAAAATCCAGAAAAATAATACTTATTTTCTAAAAATATGATTTTTTCTAATTAACATGTTTAAGTAAATATTAAATATTATTTAACCTAACTAGAATAATTTATAAACACAATATTTAGAAAATTATGAATTTTTTTTTGACAAAAAAAATTTCTAGAATTAATTAACTAATTTAAATAATGAACTAAAAATTACGGGTTTCACAACCTTCCCTCCTTAAGAAATTTCGTCCTCGAAATTTAAAGAGTAAGGTTAGGAATTACCTCAGGTCTTAAACAAATACGGGTATTTCTCCCGCATCTCATCCTCTCGTTCCCAGGTAGACTCGCCTGGGGAATCATGCCTCCACATTACTCGAACTATCGGAGTCACCGAGGTCCTGGTCTTTTTCTCGCCTCGGTCTAAAATCGTCACTGGCTTCTCAGGCATAGTAAGGCTCGGTCCAATCTCTAGCTCTGAGTGGTCTAGGATGTGATTCTCATCAGGGACATAGCCTCTGAGCTGCGAGACGTGGAAGACATTGTGCACGCCCTCTAGATTAGCTGGTAGAGCTAACCTATACGCCACTTCTCCAATCCGGCTCAGAACTTGAAATGGTCTGATATATCTGGGACTCAACTTCCCAGCTCTGCCAAATCGGATAGTTCCTCTTGTAGGAGAAATCTTCACAAAGACTTTATCTCCTTCTTCAAACTCCAGTGGTCGACGACTGCTGTCTGCCCAATGCTTCTATCTGTCCTGAGCAATTCTGAGCTTGTCTCTGATTATCTTCACCTTCTCTACTGCGTCGGTCACCATCTCTGGGCCCAGTAGTACTCTTTCTCCTACGTCGTCCCATGCCAATGGTGTACGGCAACGACGTCCATACAGAGCCTCAAATGGGGTCATACCAATGCTGGCTTGGTAGCTGTTATTATAAGAAAACTCTACCAAGTGTAAATGGTCTTTCCACGATCCTCTGAACTCCAAGACACACGATCTCAGCATATCCTCCAGTGTCTGAATCGTCCTCTCTGATTGACCATCTGTCTGGAGGTGATAGGCAGTGCTGAACTTCAATTGTGTCCCCAAGCTGTCATGCAAACTTTTCCAAAAAAGAGAGGTAAAACGAGTGTCTCGGTCATATACAATACTTACCGGTACTCCACGAATCCGGTAGATGTGTCGCATGTATAGTGCCGCCAACTTTTCGGTGGATAAATCAACCTTGAAGGGAATAAAGTGAGCTGACTTGGTTAGTCGGTCCACTATAACCCAGATGGCATCCTTTCCTCCTTGGGAATGAGGCAAACCTGACACGAAGTCCATTGTGATGTGCTCCCACTTCCACTCCGGAATGTCCAGCGATTGTAGAAGTCCTGCGGGTCTCTGTCTACTGGCCTTCACTTGCTGATAGATCAAACATCTCGCCACGAATCTGGACACATCTTTCTTCATTCCATACCACCAAACAATAGTGCGTATATCCCGATACATCTTATTAGCTCCAGGATGTATAGAATACTGTGACTGGTGCGCTTCCTTCATCAGTTCGTTCTTCAGTTCGCCAGATGGTACACAAAGCCTCGTACCATTCTTTAAAGCTCCATCGCTGGCGATTGAGAAACCCTCAAGTGTTCCCGCCAACACTTGATCTCTCAGTTTGCAAAGTGCCTCATCTTGAAACTGAGTCTCCTTGATCTTGTCCATCAGATACGAGCTCACTTGCAACTTCATCAGTACTGAATCAGCATCCAGCTCCATCCTTCTATCTCTAGGCAATATAATCTCTAATCCAAGCTTCTCGATGTCCTCTAGCAGGTGCCGCTCCTTGGTCAAGAATATCGCCACTGGGTATCGACTAAGTGCATCAGCGATGACATTAGCCTTACCCGGGTGGTATTGTAGGTCGATGTCAAAGTCCTTCATTAGCTCCAGCCATCTTCTCTGCCTCATGTTCAACTCTTTCTGAGTGAAAACATACTTCAGACTTTTGTGGTCTGTGTATATCTCCACTCTCTCTCCATACAGATAGTGCTTCCAGCTTTAATGCAAATATGACTGCAGCAAGCTTCAGGTCATGCGTGGGATAATTCTTCTCATGGTTTCGTAATTGCCTAGATGTGTAAGCAATCACTATCCTATTTTGTTGAAGAACGCAACCCAGTCCTTTTCCAGAGGCATCACTGTAGATTGAGAAACCACCAGTTCCTGCGGGTAGCGCAAGGATTGGTGCAGTGGTCAGCCTCTTCTTTAGCTCCTCGAATGCAGCCTGGCAATCTTCCGTCCAGATGAACTCTTCATTCTTCCGAGTAAGCTTCATCATCGGTTCAGCAATTCTGGCAAAATCCTTCACAAACTTCCAGTAGTAGCCAGTCAAGCCCAAGAAACTTCTGATCTCAACAACTGAGCTTGGGGTAGACCACTTCTCCACAGCAGCTATCTTCTTAGGATCCACCAAAATTCCTTCTTCTGTGACAACATGGCCAAGAAAATCCACCTTGTCTAGAAAGAATTCACATTTGGATAGCTTACCATATAACTTCTCTTTCCTCAAAGTTCCCAGAACTTTCCTGAGGTGCTCCTCATGCTCCTCTTCAGTCTTCGAATAGATCAAAATGTCATCAATGAAGACAACAACAAATTGACCTAAGTATTCATGAAAAACCTTGTTCATAAGGTTCATGAACACCGCAGAAGCATTTGTCAGTCCAAACGGCATGACCAAGAATTCAAACTGCCCATACTTGGTGTTGAATGCCGTTTTAGGAATATTTTCCTTCCTGACCTTGATCTGATGATAGCCAGATCTGAGGTCAATCTTCGAGAACACCTTGGCTCCACTGAGTTGGTCAAACAAGTCATCGATCCGGGGCAGAGGGTACTTGTTCTTGATGGTGATATTATTCAGCGCTTGGTAGTCGATGCACATCCTCACAGTTTCGTCCTTCTTGGGAACAAACAAGACAGGTGCTCCCCAGGGTGAAGCTCCGTCTTGAATGAATCCCAGAGCCTTCAGTTCATTGATCTGATCTTTCATCTCCTTGGCCTCCTTCGGGTTGACTCTGTAGCATCCCTTAGAAATAGGGGAAGAGCCGGGGACTAGGTCAATACTGAATTCTATGTCCCGATCTGGGGGTAGCCCAGGCAGACTATCAGGGAAAACATCCATGAATTCTGCTATGATAGGGTGCGAAGGTCCGGAATCTTCAGTGATAGAGGTATAGGTAACACATTCCATCTCCTCCAGAGTTCGAGAGATTTCAAACTCCGGTTCTCCAGTTGGGCTGAAGACTACACATCCTCGATGACAGTCTATCAGCGCATGCTGCTTACTCAACCAGTCCATCCCTAGGACTACATCATAGTTAGGTAAGGGCATGACAAGCGAAGGTGCTATAAAGTTATGGCCAGCTATGGTGATAGGGCATTCACAGATCTCAGTAATAGGTAGGGGTCCTCCTCCAGTCATAACCCTACAGATCTTCTTGCTAAAGCCAGTAACTATATGGTGTGCAGATATAAATCTGGTGGCTATGAAACTATGTGATGCTCCCGAATCAAATAAAGCTAAGGCAGGGTAGGAATGCAAATAGATAGAACCTGATATGACATCCGCTACAGGTTCCTGAGCTGGCTCTGGTTCCTCTGCTGTCAGGGCAAAAACTCGCCCCGTCTTCTGTTGATGTTGCCCAAACTGTTGTTGCTGAGTGGGCAGAGGTCCTTTCTGTGGAGTTGCTCCAGTCCGGTTAGTCGACAAAGGGCAGTCCCTCACTTGATGGGTGGAAGACCCACAGACTAGGCAGTACCCTAGCCTCATCCTGCAGATGTTTGCCAGATGTCCCGACCTCTTGTAAAAGTCACAGACGGGGATCTGCCTCTGAGGCGCCTTGTCATTGTTCCTCGCCTGCTGGTAGGGAGGACGGTTGTTGTTGTTGCTGTTGTTGTTGGGCTTCTTCTGATTACCCTGGAAGTTGTTAGTTCCAGGATAATCTCTCTTCGAGCGGGCAGGTTGGCTCTTCTCTATGTCTTGAGCTCGCTCCAGGATCTTTTCATAAGTCTTAGCACCGCCTGAGATCACATGGGTGCGGATCTCTTCTCTTAGTCCATATCTGAACCTTTCAGCACGATCGTCAGGGTCAGCCACCAGATTCTTGGCAAAATGGCTGAGTTGGCCGAATTCAGCAACATACTCTCCCACAGTCATGTTGCCCTGCTTCAGGTTCTGGAATTGTCGCTCCATCTCCCGCAACTCTGAAGTTGGGAAGAATTTCCTCTGGAATAACCTCTTAAAGGTGTCCCAGTCAATCTGCCTATCCTGGAGTCGGGGTTCATTCCGATACCAGGTGCTTGCTACATTCTGCAGTTGGAGTCCCACTGCTTCAGCCTAGAGGTCTTCTGGAAGCCGAGCAATGCTTAGAAGACGCTCCATACTATCAAGCCATTCATCAGCATAGACGATTCCCTCGGTTCCCTTGAAGGGTCGAGGGTTTTGCTTCTTGAAACTCTCAATATCGCCCACCTTGGCAATATGATTTCCATTAATTAAATGGCCTTAATATTACATAAATTAATCCTTAAATTTATGTTTACCTTAGCAGGCCTTGGTTCCTGTTGAGCTGCTTCTCCTCTTTCCAGTACAGCCATTACCAAGCTATGGGCATTCTCCATGCCTTCTCTCATAATGGCCGTCTGTTCGCGATGAGCTTCAGCTTGAGTTCTCTGGGCTTCTAGCACTCCTCTTAGCAGACCTATGAGGTCGGTGGGGTCCACAGGAACCGGTGGGGCAGCTGGAGTGGGCGAAACCACAGGGGGTTGCATCTCCGTCCGAGAAGATGATAGATCCGTCGTCATATTAAGGGGACGATCGGCCAGCTGCCGAGGTGTAGGATCCGGACTTGATTGGGGAGGTGGGGTATGATAGGGTGAAGATACCCCATCGCCAGCAGGATTGGTATTGTTAGTGGCCATTCTCTGGAAGGTTTAGGATATAAACATAAGCAAGGTAGCGTATCTATAATCAAATAAAAATATTTACTTATAATATATTTCGGTCCTATGTTGTGACAAATTAATGTTCTAGTATTCTATATGTCTCTAAATAGGTTTTCCTAAGTTGTTGATTTAAGGACCTGCATGGGCTACCACTAAAAACATGTCACGACCCGGTCCCCAAATACTTGGGTCGAATCGGATCATGCCCAGCCTGCACCGTTGATGAGATGGCGGCAGTAAGCTGTAATCCATATGCAGGTAAATCAACAACGAATACTAAGATTGCCACAACTTTTATTTAAATGATAATTTAAAACTTGTTCTATTACATGGATTCATAACTAGAAATAACATAGAAACAACTAAACTCTCAAACTAAAGTAGCATCTATGGAGACGCCACAACATCCTCCTTAGATAGAAGTACCGCCGGGTACAAATTAGGATCATAGTAGCTATTGATCAGCATCTCCAGGTCATCAGTAGTACCTACGGGGATCCAGTCAGGAAAGGAGCAAAGTACAATTTATGCAAATTTTAACAATTAAAATGACAATTAATATCATGCACTTTTAAACAGTTTGAAGATGAACAGTTTTGAAACAATACAGTACAGTGATGTGAATAGGTAATGAATATGACCGGATTGGGTTACAGTAGTATCCTAGCGATACGATATGGCTTGTCCCCGTGTGAAGAGGGGAAAGCTAATACAGTCAGTTATCCTAATTTTGGATTTGGTCATATCCACTACTCTACTCCTCCAGTCCCCAACAGTACGGTCAGTACTCTCGAAAGAGTTCGTGTATAACAGTGGTTTAAACTTGCAATGAAATGATTGTTAAAAAAATCGTAAATTTACATAAATGTACTTGCCTTTAAACTTCTCAGTTTGGACGAGATTGGTACTTCGGGATTTGAACAGTCACACTCTTCCTTGAAATCCTACATTTCGGGAATTTGTCTCAGAAACCACAACTCTAGAATTATTTAGTTACAATCTCTAGATTTTGTCTCCTAGTCAATTTTTAGTCTTGTATTAACCAACACAATCAAAAACACGTTTTTCTAGTGCGTTAAATTTATATTTTATTTCGAAAAACTTGTTTTTATCAATTTATTGGGAAAAAGTTAGTATTTTATAATTATATATATAAATATATTTTCTTTTCTTTAAATGAGAAAATCGTGAATTTCTAACTAATAATTAATATTAATATTAATTAATCCTACGCGTTCACAATCCCAGAAAAATCCACAGTTAATTTCTACTTATTACAAATTTACAAAAATAGATAAATGAGCTTATGCCCTTTACATTTCCATGAATTAAAATAAGAGAAAGAAAATGTTCGTCTTGTAAATTACCTACAAAATTACATAATAATAATAACTAATAATTTCTAATTTAAAAATAAAATAGTATGAGTCTCAGAACTGGTCCAATCTTCACTTATAGCTACTCTGCCTCAACGTCCGGACAGACCGGTGCGTTTGCATTTCACTGGGGCCCATTGACCGATAAGGTCGTCGTCCTAAAATAATATCATTTCCGAAAATCGTTTTAAAATCATTTTTATAATTTTATAAAAAATTTCGGCAGCACTTCCACTATTTTCGGGATAACCCAAAACTGGAAAACGCGCCGATCTTTCCTGCAAATAATCCCAATCCCCAAGGAAACGATTTAATTAATTTTTTTTATAGCCAAAATATTTTCACAGAATCATTTCCGAACTTATTCGAAAGATCCGAAATGCATTCGAAAATCCCGAAACCATCCCGGAAAACTCCACAGAAAACAACAGAACTGTTTCTCGGAATAATTAAACCAACAACAGAATGATGTATTATAATTTCCAAAACCATTAATTTCAAAACCGAACCCACAGAACTTTTCCAAAGAGTTCTCGAAAGCTAACTAACCAAATCACAGAACCAAAACAGCATATCGATTTCTGAAGAAAATCGAAATGGTAACGTATATGAAACGTAACCGAAAATCCGAATTCCCGAAGGAATCGGGGGACCAGTTTTCATCACAGACTAATAGAGAACTATGGGACTATCCAGAAGTTACCGAAATCGAAGGAATCCGAAGTGATGCCTCAGACTCAGAACACGCGTAACCGCGGAACAGAACCGAAATCACGTCAGAAACTTACGGGGAACGGCTCCTCGGGACAGCGCCACGCGCACAGAAGCACTTGACAGCAAATCGGGGACAGGGGGTCAACCGCGGAGAGCCGGGGAAGTGCGCCGGCGGAAGGCCGGGCTAGGGGCGCGCGAAGGGGGTCGGGCCGGAGGTGCGCCGGGCGAAGGAGGCCGGCGGAGAGTCGCGTCGGGGAGCCGCGCGGGTCGGGGCTGCCGGAATCGGCGGCGAGGGGTGCGCCGGACTCGGGCGGAGGGTGCTGGAGACGGGGCTCGACTCCGGTGATGGTGCTCGGGTCAGTTCTCCGAGGGGGCGGAGCTCCAGTGGCTAGGGCACGATTTGGGGTTGGGGAAAGTGAGAGGGATGTTTGAGAGGGATGATGGAAAGGGATTATATATATAGGGAAATGAGAGAGGGGTTACGGGAAGTCAAAGTCGAAGGGGTGGCCGGTCGGGAGGCGAGGGGTCGTCGGCCGGCGGTGGGAACCCGAAAGGGTCGGCCATTGGCCGTTACTTAGGAAAGCAAAGGCTTTTCTTTTCCTCTGCTGATGAGAGTAATAATTCTCTCACCAAAAATTAAAGAATGGTTAATGGGTTAATGGGTTATAACTAATGGGTTAAGAGGTTTGGGCTTAACAAATTGGGCTTCAAACCAATGACTAAAATAACAACTAAATTAATTTATTTTATTTAACATTTTATAACTCAAAAAATGTTTTATGGTTTCAGTTGGGTTCGGGTCTATACGGGTCAGGGCCAAAATCAAAATCCAAAAAAATAATACTTATTTTCTAAAAATATGATTTTTCCTAATTAACAGGTTTAAGTAAATATTAAATATTATTTAACCTAACTAGAATAATTTATAAACACAATATTTAAAAAATTATGATTTTTTTTGACAAAAAAAATTTCTAGAATTAATTAACTAATTTAAATAATGAACTAAAAATTACGGGTTTCACAATTTCAATTTTACAAATTGAAAACTTTGAAGGGGGTCTTGTAGAAGCATAGAAAAGAAGGGGATTTTCTCTGTGGCTTGAAATCAACATGGAGCCTCATACGGCTCAAAACTCAGAAAGCTTCATGCGGCCCAAGAGCAACAGGGAGCCTTATACGGTTCGAAATCAACCTAAACAATAAATGTCTCCCTATGAAGCTGCCCATAATTACTCTGACATAAAGGTGACAGCTCTGACAGAGATGACAGCTCTGACACGAAGATAAGGCGTGACGTGCTCCTGAAAAGACAAGAAAATCATAATAACATCCGGTATAGTTCACGAACCAAAGGAGACTCTTCATGCGACTCAGCTATAAAACTCTTCATACGGATCGCCTATGAGACACTCCTTATGTGGCTCAGTCATGAGACACTTCTCATGCGGCTCGATCATGAAGCATCTCTCATGCAGCTCGATCATGAGACATTCTTCATGCGGCTCTGTTGTGAGACATCCTTCATACGGCTCGGTCATGAGACATTCTTCATGCGGCTCAGTTATAAGACGTCCTTCATGCGGCTCGGTCATGAGACGTCCTTCATGCGGCTCGGTCATAAGATATTCTTCTTGCGGCTCGGTTATGAGACAGTCCCTCATGCGGCTCAGCCAGGATACATCCTTCATGCGGCTCGCCACAGAATAGTAGTTGAGACACGTGGCAGAGATTGACCGAGTCTTAACAGTTCAGATTTACTACAACAAACAGATTATGATCAATCTCAACCAATCCCCAGCTGTCCACTATAAACTGAGTCTCGAGGCACAGTTACAAGGATGTGGCCCAAAATTTGCCACATGGCTGTACATCCCATTTCTTATGAATTCCTATAAATAACAGGTGCTATTCCCTTTCAAAAAAGAAGAAGAAGAAGCAGATAGACGCACAGGAGAGCACACAAAGCTCAAAAGCAGATTCTTCCTTTTGCGTCTTCAGAGAGCATTTCTTCACCTGAGCCGAGGTTGCGTTCAATCGTCCAAGGAGTAAGGCATAGTTGATAGCACTTTTCGGAGCCTCTACCATCACCCCCCAGAATCAAAACTAAACAATTGTGCTTAGATTGCTTTTCCTAGGTTTTGTTCCTAGGCACTCTTTTGTACAAGCGAGTTTGTAATTGTGAGTCAAGTTCAGTCCTCCCATAAAATTGTTCTGTTCTACGATGATCAATGGCGAACAGCCGCTGCCGGAGGTGATTACTTGTTCTTTTTTTTTGAAACTCTTGGTTTTTTCCTTCTTCTTTTGTGAAAGAAAATTGATGTCGTGGCTTCCCTGATGCAATTTTAGTGGCTTCGAGAAAGGACAGCGAGGAACTCATATTTGGCAGGAAATTGACCATCAATGGGTTGGTCTACACGATGTCGCAGGTGATTTTTCTCCTTTTTTGACATTTTAGGATTTGGGTGTTCTAATGAGGATTTGGGGTGATAAAATGTTGGCTAGGAAAACAATTGGAGTATCCTTGTTTCTACAGACATTTGGTGTGCTACAAGGTTTGAGTGAGCACTCCCTAATTAGAATACCAACTGTTCGAGGACATACTTTCCTTTCAGTCATTTTGTTGGTTCTCATAGTGATTTTTTATGACCACCAACTACTTGTTATTTTGCCTTAATAAAATTTATATGGTCATTGTTCTAACGTCTAAATGTATAAGCTAAAGTAAAAAAAACTAAGACACAAAGAAAATGTACACAGAGTATTGGAGAGACCTTTTACTAGGACTTTGGATGCTCTCCCACTCCTTACAATTTTTGAAGGATGTTTTTCTCCTTCCATTTTGTGCCTAAAGTTATCGTATAAGAACAAAAACTACAAAGACAAATTGTTGATGGTTGCTATCTGTTGCCACCTTAGTAATGGTGAGGAAATGAAACTTTTTATGTGCTTATTTTATATGTTGCTCCTACCTGCTATGTCTGTTGCTCCCTTAGTAGATCATTCAAGCAAGCAAGAACCTGCATCCTTAGTATTTATTTCTGCTCGTGGTTCGTTTGTTTGAGGTTCTTTTAGCGTTAAACATGAAAATTATAAATTCGTAAGAAATTTTTTAGTAACATACATTTGGACATTTAAGAAGTTTAAATGATGAAAATTTTGTTTTAAGCCCGGGTTCAAAATCTAAACCAGATAGAGTGTCAAGTTGGTTTATGAAAAGTGAATTTTACCTGAGATACACTATCTCCTCATCTGGCAATTAAAACACAAACCTATTTGATGTTGCATATTTCCATGGGAGCATTATATCCCATTTCTATATTCTAGTTAACTGCTACTTGTTTGCCATTAAAATATTAAAGACAGGTATTACAGAAATACTGAAATTGATTGCAAACTCGCTTGTACAAAGAAAAGCCTAGAAAAAAATTCTAGGAAACAATCTAAGTACAATTGTTTAGTTTTTGATTCTGGGGGGTGACGGTGGAGGCTCAGAAAAGTGTATCAACTCTGCCTTACTCCTTGGACTATTGGACGCAGTCTTAGCTCTTGAAAAAATTGCCTTTCGTAGGTTGCCAGCCTCTTGCAGGGGTATGGCACCCTGCTATTTATAGTGATATATGTTTTGAACCGCATAGATGGCCCGTTGCCACGTGGCTACAACAGCACGTAAAGACCCGCTCTTTGGCCGCCAGCTGGCAATTTGTTGGGATTTTGTTACAACAAATCTGGGTGGTTGATACTTGGTCAGCCTGCCACGTGTCCTATCGCAGGATAGGATTAATCTGCTGGAGTCATTTTGAGCCGCATGAGTCTTTCAGTTTTCGGCCATGCTGGGCCGCATAAGACTCATGCGGCTTAGGTCGCAGTCTCCCTTAGTCCGCATGTAACTTAAGGACTTTTGAGCAGCATAGATTCTATATTTTGGGCCACATAAAGCTCATGCGGCTTAGGTTACAGTCACCCTTGGCCGCATGAAGCTTAGAGACTTTAGGGCCGCATAGGTTAAGCCGCATAAGGTTCATGCGGCTCGGGTAGCAATCCTTCTGGCCATTTGACTATGTCTAAGCATATGAACCCTGTTTTTAGTGACATGACATTTTATTTGATTATGTCTTATCTTTTTGTCAGAGTGTCAGAGCTGTCATTTTTGTCAGTTTTGACAGAGTTTGTCAGCTTTATCCGAAGGACTGATCAACTTGGCCGTATATCTTCCTTCTGCAGTTCGAATCAGTCTGGTTGTGGACGGGCCGCATGGGGTGCTGAATCTGTCATACGGCTCTCCTTTATGCGGACCAGTTTGGCCCAAAGTATTCATGCGGCCAATTGTGATCCGTATGAATCCCATATTTTCTATGCTTCTACAAGACCCCCTTTAAAGTTTTTAAATTGCAAATTTGGAATACTTTGAATAAGAAGCATGGAGATATGTCAAGCCACAGGGAGTCTTCAAGTCATGAGAGACATTTAGCCGCAGGGAAATTTCAAGCAGCAGAGAGATCTTGAGCCGCAGGGAAATCTTGAGCTGCAGGAAAAATCTTGAGTCGCAGAGAGACCCCCATCCAGCCTGTCCGCTGTCACTGCTGCATTTAATTTCTTGATTTGGTTTTGGATTTGGGTTCTCTTTTCGAGATAAAGACGATGGTTACTAGGGATAAAATCCTTAAACTTTGTCATTATCTTTAATAATCTCGGGAATCGAAGAGGCACTCTTCCGAAACTCTATAAATAGGGGTCATTTGGAGAGAGATTTTTTTCTTTCACCTTATTCTCCTTCGTTTTCATCTTTCTGTCTCAATTTAGCCATGGCTCCAAAAGCTTCCAAGTTGACTGGTGCTGCGACCAAAGGGAAGGAACTTGCCTCTCCGTCGAGAGCAGCGGACTCTCCTTCCATTTATCCCGACATGCAACCCCCTATCAAGGGTAATGACGGTAGAAAGACGATGACTGAAATTTTGAATGGCCATATCGCATAGCCTATTTGGACTGCATGTGTTCTGTATGATAGGGCCACATGGGCTGAGCCGCGTAAGCGCTACACATTCGAACCTGAATCGCATAAGTGCCCCAAGACTGCTCCGTACGAGCACTTCATGACTGAGCCGCATAAGTGCCTCATGAATGAGCCGCATGAGCACTTCATGACTAAGCCGCATGACCCGCATAGGCGCCTCATGACTGAGCCAGATGAGCACTTCATGACTGAGCCTCATAAGTGCCTCATGACTGAGCCGTATGAGTTCTGTTTGGCTAGGCCGCATAGCTGAAAGGAGCCCATTCATTTTGTCTTTATATGACTATCTTCTTTCTTTGATTTTTTCCAGCATCCATGCCGAAGGCTGAGACCATTATGAGGGAGAAGATGCTATCTCCTTTCATCAAACAAGAGTTACCGTTTGTTAAGGAAGAGGTGATACCAAAAGTTGAGTTAAAAGAAGAGACGGCGTCCATCGGAGAGGGAATTACTCCCAAGATTGAGGCTGCTGTAAAGGAGGAGCCCAAGTCTGAGGGCAGTAGCACTGGGAGTTCTGACCCTCCTGCCCCCGCCGAAGACCTCAATCAAATAGATCTTTCGTATGCAAAATGGCTAAGGGAATGGTATATGCCTCAACACAACTATGATCCTTGACTGTAGGGATATGTGGGTTGCCATGTAACTGCTGTTTTCAGGAATATGAAAAATAAACATTCATATTTGTCTTTGTATTTCTGTTTGTCTTTAGTTGTAGTTTGTGTTTTGCTTCTTTTGGACATCACTGTAATTCTTTACTGGAGATGTAGTCCAACGAATGTAACTGATTTTGAATAAATAGAATACATTCACTCCATTTTTTGCTTGTGGTATCTGTGGTGCTTGTATTAGAGGGCCTAATAAAACATTTTGATAAAGAATATCCTACTAGGGGACTTTTTGTGGACCTATTGCCCTTTCGTACATCTGGAAATGCGAGCAAATAGATTTAAATGATATTTTGTGGACCTACTACTCTTTTTGTGTACCGATGGTACGAGTAATAGATTAGAAAAACTTCTATGGACCTATTACCCTTTTGCGCACTGGTAGTGCTGGTAATAGATTTGAAACAAAACCTACCAGAGGAAATATGGATGTGATAGATTTTGTGGTCTTAACACCATGTCTTTTATCCCGGGTTGGGTACATGTGTTAAGTCAGGAGACTATCGGTATCAGAGGTAATATAGACGTGACAAACGATAATCAGGCATAATCTTTGGTAGACCTATTACTCTTCTGCGCACTGGTGGTGCGAGTAATAGATTTTGAGACAAAACCCAACAGAGGTAATATAGACGTGATAGGTTTTGTGGTCTTAACACCATATCTTTTATCCCGGTTTGGGTACAGGTGTTAAATCGGAAGATTATCGATATCAGAGGTAATATGGGCGTGACACATGACAATCAGGAATGATTTTTTTGGTGGACCTATTACCCTTTTACGCACTGGTGGTGTGAGTAATAGATTCGAGACAAAACCCAACAGAGGTAATATGGGCGTGATAGGTTTTGTGGTCTTAACACCATATCTTTTATCCCGGGTTGGGTATATGTCTTAAGTTAGGAGATTGTCTATATCAGAGGTAATATGGACGTGATATATGACAATTGAAACATCAAAGTGGAAGTTTAGAGGTATCAATATACATGACTTGTCACTCGGAGAGATGCAATGTGAGTCCCCTCGGAGGAAACAGAGTGTAAGTTCAGAGGTACCTGATGTACATAACTCGACACTCTTTAGGCAGTATGGGGATATTTTTAAACATAGTATTTTTTTAGGAACTTGCCGTTTATGGGCATCATGAGCAAGTCCCTATTCTGCTTTGCAAACCGGTATGCGCCATTGGAGAATACAGTCTCGATGATGAATGGACGACCCTCCCATTTAGGCTAGAATTTGTCGGGGGTCTTGTGAGTCATGACCATTGGTCTGCGAACGGCCAAGACGAGATCGTCGACTTGGAATATTCTCTGTTTGACTTTCTTGTTGAAAGCCCGAGAGATGCGCGCTTGGTAGAGCTCTATGCTTTATTGAGCTTGTAAATGCTTCTCATCTAAGACTTCCAGTTCTTATAGCCGTCGGCGGTGGTTGTCATCCGACGTCAATCGGTAAGTAAGGGCCACACGAATCGAGGAGATCTGAGTCTCCAATAGGAGAACTGCCTCACTCCCATAAATTAAGGAGAACGGTATATTTTCTGTAGCCGTCCGAATTGTAGTACAATATGCCTATAAGCACTCGCCAAGCTTTTTATTCCAGTCGTATTTGTTTGAAGACACGAACTTTTTGAGGACCTTGATTATGGTTTTATTGAAGGCTTCAGCCAGACCATTAGCCGATGGGTTATATGCCGTCGAGGCCATGTTCTGAATCCGATTCTTGTCACAAAATCGATAGAAAGTGTGGCTTGAGAACTGCGGACCATTGTCGTGAATAATCCTCCGGGCCAGTCCAAAATGGTAGATGACGTGATATTTTATGAAACTAATCACGTTTGATGTCGTTACCTCTGCAAGCGGAACAACTTTCACCCATTTGGAGAAGTAATCGGTGATTGCAAGTTTGAACCGATGCCTCCTAGACGACGGTGGGGTGATTGGCCCAATGATGTCCATTCCTCATGCTTCAAATGGCCAAGAGGCTACTGTTGGGTGCAAGAATTCGGATGTCAGATGTATGAAATCTGCATGGATCTGAAAAGCCTTGCACTTCTTTGCATAATCAACTGCCTCTGCTACCATCGTAAGCCAGTAGTAACCCATCCGACGGAGACGGTCCTACAACTTCGGGCCTGATTGGTGAGCCCCGTAAACGCCATCGTGAGCCTCGCGTAAGGCTTCTTTGGCTTCTGCGTTTGACAGACATCTTATCACTAGTCCATCGTAAGATCGTCGATATAGCATTTTTGTTTTTGTGTCATAGAAGAATCTGAGAGAGCGCCTTCTTATTGAAGTTGCTTCCTTCACATTCTCTAGCAGAATTCTGTAGACTGCAAAGTCGATGAGCGGGCATCTCCAGTCTTGTATGTCGTTGGTTATTTGGGCGGAGTAACTCGTACCCAGTTGAACATTTTTCTTGGGACAGACCAGCTCATGGCCTATCACGTCGACTAGATGATGAACATCATTTGGAACTGCGAAGGAAGCGGCGAGGCATGCTAGGGCATCGGCTTCAATATTTTGGAGCCTAGGAACATGCTCTATAAAGAACCCCTCTAAGTTTGCAATGGTGGCAATTGCTGTCTAATGGTAGGGAATCAGGTCCTCGTTTCGAACCTCGTATGAGCCTCGGAACTGATTAACAATCAGCTGCGAGTCGCCATGCGCTTCCAGGTACTTGACCCCCACCTCTTTTGCGAATTGGAGTTCGATAACTAGAGCGTTATATTCGGCTACGTTGTTTGAACAGGGTTCTGTGAGAGAATACGCCCGATTGACCACCAGTCAAGAGGAAGAAATTAATACTTTCCCGACTCCAGCGACGATATCACCTTGAGGCCTTGTTCTTAAGGCACCGTCGAAGAATATTCGCCAAACATCTTCATGTGAAGTCATGTTTAAGTTAATGAATTCATCTGGGATTTCTTCATAGATTCTGGCTGTTTTTGAGCCTGGATGGGCTGCTAGAAAGTCGGCCAAGGCTTGACCTTTGACAGCCTTCTGCGAAACTAAGACCATGTCGTAGGGGGATAACAGTATTGCCCAGGTGGCTAGACGAGAACTGAGTGCACCTGGTTTGGTCATGAGAACCCTGAGAGGATTAACTCGTGAGACAACCTGGATGGTCTGTCCTGTCACATAGTGTCGTATTTTTTGAATGGCGAACACTAGGGCAAGGTACTCCTTCTCCATGGCGGTGTACCTATGTTCCGGTCCTGCCATCATCCGGCTGAGATAATAAATAGCTTGTTCATGTCCCGTGTCATTATTCTGTGCTAGCAAGGCACCGAAGGAGTGTTCCATCGTCTATACATAGAGCAGAAAGGGCTTTCCGGTGACCGGAGCTACCAGAACTGGCGGATTCGTCATGTATTCCTTAATGTCATCAAAGGCACGCTGACATTCCTCGTTCCATACGAAAGAGACACCTTTCCTCATGAGTTGAGTGAAGGGTTGACATCACCCTGAGAGGTTAGATATGAACCTCCTGATGTAGGCTAGTCTTTCCTGAAGGCCGCGGAGTTCACGGAGGTTCCTCAGTGAACTCATCTCCAGGATTGCTTTTATTTTATCAGGGTCTATGTGAATGCCCCAGGAAGTAATGACGAAGCCCAAGAACTTTTCGCTGGACACACCCAGGAAAGACTTGGTGGGATTTATCTTCAGATTGTGCGCTCGCATGAGGTCGTACACTGTTCTCAAATCATGTAAGTGATCATTTTTGGAGCATCTTTTGACGGCAATGTCGTCAATGTAACACTCCACCATCTTATGCAAGTGATATCTGAAGATGACGTTCATAGCACGTTGATATGTTATACCGGCATTTTTCAGGCCGAAGGGCATGACCGTATAACAGTACACACCGATCGGTGTTCGGAATGACATATGCTTCTCATTATTAGGAGACATTTTGATTTGATTGTATCCTGAAAAGCTATCCATAAAGGACATGCGCTCGAAGCCACACGTATTATCGATCATTATGTCAGTGATCGGAAGAGGGAATTCATCCTTAGGGCATGCCGTATTCAGATTGCAGAAGTTGATACAAATTCGGATCTTTCCGTTCTTCTTGATGACTGGTACTATGTTAGCTACCCAGTCTGGGTGCTGCTTTTCACGGATGAAACTGCTAGTTATAAGCTTGTTTACTTCTGCTTCAATGGAGTTTATGATGTCTAGACGAAACCGCCGCTGCTGTTGTGTGACTGGTTTTGGGTCCGAATAAATATTGAGCTTATGAAGTGCGATCTCAGGATTTAGCCCTGGCATGTCTTCATAGCTTCAAGCGAAGACGTCAATGTATTCTCTGACGAGTTGTAACAGCGACTCTCGCTCATCGTCCGTCAGGCTTTTACTGACGAAGATTGGCTTCGTGGAGGATTCATCCCCAAGGTCAACTTGCATGACCTCGTCTTCAGTGGGAGGGTCTCGTAGTTCAAAGCGCTTCTCCCATTGTACATCCAATTGTTGGACCCATGGCTCTAACTCAAGCGGTTCAAGTAGATCTTCGTCTTCCTCTTCCTCTTCAATATCAGCAGATGTCATGTTGACAAATAATGTCTGCCTGAATATATCTCCAATGCTGCCATCAGAGTCGTAAGTGGATGACTCGGACGAATGAGAGTGCCACTCGCATTCTTTATCGAAACTCTCGAGTGTTGTTGCTGGTGTAACATCCCTGAGGCCGTGTCTGGATTTGTGATAATAATCCTGAGGTTTCCCAGCCGGTGCTAACAGCTGTAGAGGCGATCGTCGACCGTTGCCGTAATTCAGACCGGGGGTAGCCTCCATGTCGTACCCCTGCTTTTGCATGAAGTACTTGGCTTGAGGACTATACAGGTAGAGCGTAATCTTCCAGCGTCGGGTTCGAGATCGAACTCTTGTGACATGAAAGATTGAGGTCCTTCTTTTCGGCCAAAGATGATCGTGTGACCCCATTCTCTTCTGCCTGGGACTAGGGAGTAAGCACCTTTAATGGAAGCAAGTCGATTTACGGTATGGATGGTTGTCACCTGTGTGTGCAGGTTAACGTCTAGACAGTCCTGTGCAGCATACATCAGATAAAGCTTATCACACTCCTAATAGTCCAACGGCAGCCTTTTATTGATGAAATAAGGAATTTTGTCCACAGGGATTACATTATCAGGAGAGGGGCTATCCACCTGTGCAACCAGGTACTTGGCGAGTTCTACGTCCTCTTCGGCTACCCCCTGTGAGCCCAGAGGTCGGGATGCTGTCTTAGGCATCTTGACCACCAAGGGTTCTGCTAGTGGCACTGGCTTGCCTAAGGGCCTCGGGTCGATATTTGATTGTCGGCTCAATTTGGGAAGACAGATAACCATCGGCTCGGTAGAGGACTTCGTGTCTTCCGGTTGCCTTTGAGTGGATTTTGGCAATCGGATCACCATCGACGTCACAGAGGGCCTCACTCTGTTGCCTTTGATTGGATTTTGGCAATCGAATTGTCACGACCCGCACCCACTGTGAGGGTATGAGTACGTAACAGCGCCCAGCCTACGCCGCAGTGTCGGCAGTAGAACGCTGTCCTAGGTTACTATCTAATCAACAACTCACGCAATTATATAATGTACTTATCAAATCTCAACTCCGAATGGAGGACAAGTATAGATATATTGAAATCTCAAACACAGTCTAAGCACGATAAGATAACACAGAAGTTTATAACTAAAGACTAAATAACAACGATTATAAACTACTAAAATAATAATATCTCAAACAAACTCAAATACAAACTCGTATCTCAGGTTATTATAATTCAAGTTCTAAAACATAAAAACTAAACCAAGTCTACTAGCTAGTCTCCCGATCACTCCTGAGTGTCGGGGCCATAGGTAGCTAAGCCATCTCCTGCTCCAAGACAAGTAGGGCAATATCCTCAGGGCAATCATCTGTAATATTTTCAACAGGTCCAGTCAGGACAGGAACGAGTACAATTCATTAAGAAATCCCAAGTAAATGACAGAGAACTATAAAGCAGTTATAGACAGTTGTATTGATGAACATGACATTTTATATTCAGGTGATGGTATAGAGAGACAGATAAAGTACAAGAAAAGTAAGTAACTAAACAAGAGAAGAAATCATGGCAATAAAGACTGTAAAATAAAATCTAGCTGAACTAGAGTAACATGATGAGTCCAGACAGTACAATATAAGTCGAGTGTAATCCCAATGTGAGTCTAATACAAGACGAGTCGAATGTGATTCTAATCATTGTTCTAATAAGGTGATTCGAATAAGGTGATTCGAATAGTGATTCATATGATGATCTAACAATGATTCGAATAAATTCTCCGAGTGTGTTTTAAAATACCGAGTTCGACATGTAAACGGCTGTAGGTAATACGGCACACCACACACTGATCAGGTGAGGGATAGCTATCGTTCGAATATCATTCACAGAAGGGTGATTCGAATAGGGGGATATGTCTACATGTCTAATCAGTATTTCCCCGCCTAGTCTAATACAAATGAATCCATAATCCAACACATAAGACCAACCAACACATGAAGATACGAATAGGTGGTTCGTATAGTGATTCATATGGTGATTCAAATAATAGAGGCAAGACGAGTAAGTATGTGTGTCGTATACATGGATTCAGTAATAACAATACGTGTTTGTCACAGAGAATCACATACAGCTAACTAGAACTGAAGTACAGTAATTGACAAGTAAATGAAAGAACTATCAGAGAATGTACTCGCCTGATACTTTGGAAAGAGTAGTATAATATCAGATGTCTACACCGGGGTCACAATGTCCTAAATAGAACAGTACAGGTTATAATATGTTTAAAATAAGGTAAATGAAGTTTATGATACAATCTACATGATTTCTAGGCCAATCTAGGTCAAAGTCAACTCTAAGTCAAACATGGTCAACTGTCTAGGTCGAACTAGGTCAAGGTCAAACTTTGGTCAACCTGGGTCAACCTTGGTCAACACTCTAGTCGACTAGGTCAATCCTAGTCTAGTCAGTCTCACTAGGCCTAGCCAAGCTTAGGCTAGCAAGCACACATCAATTCAAGGCTATTCAAGCCAACAACACACATTCCACATGTGTATACATGTCATATACACACATGCCAACATAGGAACAATGGGCTATATGCCATATATATAGTCCACACATATTATATATATAATTTGATATAATGTCATACATATATAAATATGCATATTATTCAAGAATATAGTTATATATAAATATAAATATAAATATATATATATATATATATATATATATATATATATATATATATATATATATATATATATATATAAATTTAGAGAGATATGCATGTGTGTGTGAATAGTGTGTGGGCAATTGTGTGTGGATAGTGTCACATGAGGGTGAGGAAAATCAGTGAGTGTGGTATAGTGTAGAGGGTTATGATATAGTGTGTGTGTAGATGTGAATTTAGTGAACAGTGATGTGTGTAGATACATGTATATAAGTGTCAATATGAATAGGAATAGAAAGTGTAGAGTGAACAGTAGAGTGAGGCATGAAAGTTCAGTCCAAAACAGTGCATAACTCAGATTTTGTTCCCAGGAATTTATAGCCAATGACAGTTATACTATCAACCCAAATTCAAATCCATATTTCGAATTTTCCATCCTCCTACATCAACACAACCTGACATTCAACAATAAAATTTCACAGGAATGAATCTATCAGTGAACTAATCAATAAGTACATGGATTAACATGGAAATGTAAGAATCAATTCAAAATCAGAATTTGAAGTTCAATGACATTCAAATAACAGTGAGCATTGTTTCAGTTGTGTGTGGCATGGTGCATCACACTCAGGATTTTAGTTTACAACATCAAATTTAGTTCATTACAGGAAATAGAAAATGACAGTTGATATCAATAGCAATTAACACATTAAATACAACAAAATTCCAAAAACCCAATTCCCTACACAAACATAAACCCCCATTCTCATTTCAGTAAACTAAAACACTTGCAGATGAATCTAAACATGGTAATTGAAAAATGGTGTTCTCAGCCTAGGTCCCAAACAGTCCATGTGTGTGGGCATTTGGCTAGGGTGTGTATAGGGACATGTGTCTATGTGTGTGCATTGACAGTTAGTTAAATAGGAATAACAATAGTGTGGTTGTGTGTTCGGGATTGAATGAGAGTGTAATAGGAACTGAATTAGTGTAACACATTTCAGTATCTCAGGAAATGCTCAATTGACATTTCAAAATCCTAACCGACATTTAAGTAATGATATACACATGTAGTGGCAGTTTAACATCACAAATCAGATTAATTCAAAGTTCCAAACACCCATTCGAATTCTAATACCCACACCAAACAGCAATCAACACTATAGTAGTCTAATGCACTTGTGTAAGTGAATGAATCATGAATTTTAAACAGGATAAATCAGTTTAAAACAAGAATTTAAGAAAAATAGAACTTCAGTTAAATAGAAACAAAATTCAGAATGTACTAACAATGTATCAGTTGACACATTCAAAATCCTTTTCGAAATCCAAAACCTAACACCATATCAGTAACCAACATTAATAAAGTCTAATACACATGTTATTGAACCTAACATGTCAGTTTAAATCATGAAAAATGGGTGAGAACGCATTTACACCCAGGAATTAAAAACAGAAACCTCAATTCCAAATTCAAAAAAAATACAATTTACATCAATTTAATGGCCAAGGTAGTGTCGTGCACATGTTAGGGTGTTGTACAGGTCATTTCGTGTCCACATAAGTCGACACCATGTGTCCAAAAGCTAAAAATCAAGTTTCAGAGAAAATAGTGTAGCAGGCCTCGTACGTACGTGTCGAGCCTTCGTGGGCTCGACACAGTGCTTGAGGTAGGTCGAGATCTTGCATATGGGTTCGCACATAGTAGGGCTAGGTGTCAGTATCGTGTCTAATGTGTGTCGTGTCATGTCAATCAGCGCGTATCAGAGCGCAAAAACGGGTTCGCACGTGTCAGTGTAAACCCAGTGCAGCGACGATTTCTCTGTGCACACTGAACGAGGACCCACAAAATTTTGTGGGAGTCCTGTCAGTTACTAGGGCCACGTACACACCAATTTTGGTGTCACGAAGTGTCGTGTCCAACAAAAAATCGGACACGGGCAGCAGGGCACCCGACCGAGCCCCCGTGCTGCGTGTCCAGCACAAATTACGACACGAAATCGACACCAAACACGACTCAGTCTTCACAAAAGTTAATATACACATTTAGATCTACCAATTCATATAATTAGTTTAGCAAAATATGAAAATTTATTCCTAAGTGGCATTTAACCAAACACCTACACATGACATTGACACGTCTCCAATACGGACACCAAACGAACACGAAATTCACCCAAATTCTAGGGATAGCTAGGGGACTCCTAGATCTAGCCCTAAATGCAAAGAAAACAAAATATTAATACAATTTAAAGGATTTTACCTATAGGTGCAATTAGCAAGAAAAGCCCCAAAATAAAGTGTTCCTCCTTGTTAGCTCGGATGCCCAAATTGCTCAAAATCTGGGATTACTCTCCACCAACAGTAAATAAACAGTAATTAGGTCCTAATGCAAAAAGACTAGAGTTAAAAAGGAGTTGAAATGGAAAGTTATGGAATGGCTCTTACCTCTTTCTTCAAAGCTTAAAAAAAAGAGGCAAGAACAAGGAAGAGGCATTAGATAGGGGTGGGAAACCCTAGGTTGGCTGTCATGGATGGGTTTGTTGGGGTTTGGGCTCAAGTCATGGGCCTATGGCTCAATTACAAGTCATGAATTAATTCTAAGTCATAGGTCATGCACCCAATTTCTAGTCTTCCTATTTTAAACCTTGATTTCTAAATGACTAACCTAGATGGACTTAAATTACACTAGGGTTTCATCATGCTAACCTAGTCACCATGGTCAGGGTTAGCTTCTAGGCTAGTCTACAAAGTCTCAACTAGTCAAGTCAAAATCATAAGCTATGACTTAAAAATAGTTTTGAATTGATTTAAAAAATTATCAAAAATCATAATATGATTTAAATACTAATAAATAATAATTATAAATACAAAATTACAAAAATACCCTTATTCCAGAAAATGGGTGTTATACGGATCACCATCAGCCCTATGAGGGGTTTTGGCTCCTGGCGGGATCTCGGGAGCCGGATGACCATTGGTTCCAACTGTGCAGGCGAGACAGGAGAATCGTGCACCTCTTTATGCAAAGTTGCGACGAGGGGTACTGCTTTGCCCGGTTTACGGGTCTGGAGATGAATTCCCAAGGGTTCCTCTGGCCCTGTGATGGCCTCCAGTTCGTCAGTTATATGTTTCTTGGATTCATCATATAGACAATCCTCCGAAGAGTAATAAGATTCAACTCCTTTGAAGGGATCGATGTCGACAAATTCAGTCTTCACGAAGCTGTGCTTACTAACATACTTGAAGCACTAGTGAAGGGTGGATGGCACGATCATATAGTCATGTATCAACGGACGACCCAGAAGGATGTTGTAGGACGTGTCCGCATCTATAACATAGCAGGTAACCTCCGTCTTCAGGTCACCAATCTGACATTTCAATCAGATCTTTCCTAGGGGATAGCTCCTTTTCGCTTTGAAACCGCTAATGGTAGTATTGGTCGCCGCTAGCCGGTGCATAGGATGTCCAGAAGTTGGAGCAAGCTTTTTGGGATGATGTTTATCGACGAGCCAAGGTCGATATGCATCATATCCACCTTGATGTAGCCTATGTATCCAATGTAGTACAAGGGGCGATCATGCAAGTTGGACTTGATCAACATGTCTTGTGGAGTAAATACGATGTTGGGCATTGCATCTGCACAATTGCTGCCCTGTAGGTCTGCTGACGGATCTTCCCCTGGAGGCTTGACCTGGGCTAAGTAGGCATCAGCATTTTGGAGTACTTCGCTCAATGCGACACGAAGATCATTGGAGAGCCTTAGGAGCTCGTATAACGACAATTTTGCCGGCGTATTAGCCAATTTTGCTAATATGTCAAAGTTGTAAGGTCTCTCCAACCCCTGAGGTGCATCGTTACGGAGTGGTCTGTCGAAGCGGGTTTTCTTTGGCTTGGACTTATTTCCCGGTGGAGGCTGAGACGGCCTTGGAACATCAGAGGCAGGCAACGTTGCCGGCTGAGGATCTTTGACTGAACTGCCCAGTGTGGGATGGACTTGTGCCCAGACCGGGTAACAACGGCTACCGCTCCCTCAGCTTCGGCTGAAATTGTTTGGCAGGATCTAGACTTCCTTTCCTTCTTCTCGTTGGTAGAAGATGACACCGCCTGTGTAACTTCGGGCACTAAGTCCGGGTGCACCCAGATGATCTCTCCTCGCGATGTGGTAAGAGGTACCAATCTAGATGTCTGGTTCCGGATGGATGAAAGACTAGTAACCTCCATCGTTGCCCGAGGGACAGGTATTACCCCGTCTGGAGTATTTATTGGAGGAAGTCACCGAATTGAACTGTACCAAGTTTGCAGCCACAGTAACCTCTTCGAAATCTATCGACAAAGCTTTGGAGTCGATAAGACTTTGGATGTACCGCTTTAATTGGAAGCAGTCATGAGTTGAATGATGGACATAGCGATAGAAGTGACAATATTTTGGGTCCTCTATTTCTGTCGCTCGAGGCTCGAGCCTTGGTGGTGGGAGTTGGATCCTACCCCCTTGCAAGAGCATATCGAAGATAGGTTTGACATGACTATCTTCAAATGAGTAATTCACCTTGGGCCACTGACCTTCAGCCTATTTTTGTTCAGGCTTCTTGGTCGCATCAGTGACCATGGCCTATTTGCCTTTATTGTCCCAGTTGGAGGTGCCGCCACTGTTGTTGTTGGTGGAACTAGGACGTTTGCCCTTATTCTCTCCATCTATGATGTGTAATCCCAACTGGAGAGCCTTCTTCAACTTTGCCTCCGTATTGGTAGCACTTATGATGAAGGTCGTCCAATCCCTGAACTGATCGTCGTCCATCCAGAGGCTAATTGCGGAGAGCAACTTCTTCTGGCAGATTTCAATCAAGTAGCTTTCGAAATTACCTTGGGGCAATCTCATTACGGTTTGGCGGAACCACTCGATATAGTTCCTTGTCAGCTCCCTCTCTTCTTGAACGACGTCTATGAGAGACGATATTATCACATCATGCCCCACTTCATAGAATCTCTCCAGGAATATGTACTTGAAGCCGTCAAAAGAATGGATTCATTTGTCGAGAAGGTTGCGGTACCAGTCGAACGCGATCTCCTCCAATGCTCCGATGAATAATCGTGTGGGGATGGCGTCGCTATGCGACAAGTGGTCGGTTGTGACCTCAAAATAAGTCATGTACCGACTAGCATAGGTCTTCCCGTCATAAGAATCTATATGGAACGGTTTGTAGCGTAGGGGAAAAGGAACATCTTTCTACGCGACGGGATATGGCTGCCGTATTCTGAGGTCTCGGAAGGAGTCTCGGGCATTAAACATTGCTCGAAGCTCCTGGACTTTCCTCCTTGCCTCCTTGGCTTTATACGTAGCTGAAGGAACGGATGCCCCTAAAGGATATACCCAAAGAAGGGACGGTCGTGTTGGAGTCCGCGTTGACTGCGGGTCCCAAGCTAGTTTGTCCGTGCGTCCTTGCTGGTTGAGTTGGCAAGCCGACTTTATTTCATCCACAGACTTGACCAAGGACAGGAGCATGGCTTCAAGTACTTCTAGACGTTATCGGTTAGTAGGCTCTTCATGATCATCGTCGGCCATAAAGACTATCCTCACGTGGGCAGAGATGGAAGGGATCGTAGCAGAGGTGCTCTCTGTATCGTACCCTTATACAGAGAAATCATCAGGGAATGTCATCTTCTTTGGACTCGGAATGGGTGCTACCCCTTGTACAGGAAGTCGCATCATCTTGTCGAGGGCGGTTGCCCTCAGGGAAGTCCAAGTCAGTTGCGTAATTCTCGAGGATCTCTACCCCCTGTGTATGCTCTTGGTACACCTTGTTGTCACATATATTGAGGAGACTGCTATCCCCAGCTTCATCTACGCCCAAGGAGGCCGAAGGTGCACCACCAGGTGCTGGAAGCTTCTTTTTGGATCGAGTGCCTAAATAGACACCCCCTGTGGCTGTCGGCGCTAACCCTCCAGATGAGAGTTTCCTTGCAGTGCTGGCTGAGATTACTGGGCTGGAAGAGCCTGTCTTCTTTCCCCTTGCTGGGAGGGACCTTCCGAGTTGAATTACGGGAGGCGAAAGGAAACTACTCGTCTCCTAGAATTTTTACCTGTTTCTCGAGTTGTTGTCGGACAGGTGCTCGCTACTACAGTCGTTGAAAAACGGACTGTCGATCATCAGGTGCTGCTAACTTGTCGCAGCAGCAGTTGATGATGACTTGGATGCAACGACGTCCCGAGAGGGACTCATCGCATTCCAAGGTTGCCTCATTGCGCTTGTGAGTAATCACCTCACGCAAGTCGATAGCAGGCTGATCTACCTTTGCATCAAACTTGTGGACTCGGGTATCCCGAGCACACAGGTGCGTAGGTATCATGTTTTCTCCCTGATCCGAGGCTAGTAAAAGCACTTGCTCTCGATCGTTGGAGGGAGACTTTAAAGACCCAACCTGTCCGTTAGCCCTGGGGGATTGGACACGGGTGGTTCTGTACAACTTTCCATCAAGAGACCGTATAACAGTTACTGGTGCCCGCTGACGGTCAGTAGCTTGGACAGTTGACTGGGTTTGTTGGGCCCGTACTGTCCTGAACTTCTTCAATTTAGAACTTGATGGCGCATAGTAAGAAGAGTCCTGATTAGAATATTCCATATTCTCAATAGACCGTATGGAGTCGGGCCCGCATGAGAGACGGTCGAACACAGATCTTTTGACAGGGCCACATGAGATATCCAGTCTGAGGCTAGGATTGGCTGCCGCATAGGCCATCTTTCTGCGGCCAGAGTTGGCTGCCGCATTGGCCGTCTTCCTGTGGATAGAGTTGGCTGCCGTATGGGCCGACTGCCCATTTCTCTTATGCGGCCTCTTCTTTGTCCGCATGGATTTTCTTTATGCCCCTAAAAACTCAGCATCGTAGTGTTTTCCTTTGCTGAATTTGGGGACAGTGGGGTCCTCTGCAGTCGGAAGCGAAGCCACAGGAGAGCTTCGATCACCATCTTGCTTCTTCGAGAACCTGATCGGGGCAACAATTTTATGCTTTGACGTCCTGCGGGTTCTCTTTGTGTTGGCTCGCTTCTATGACTGGCTGGCACTCCCTTCAGAGAGCATTTCTTCGAAGGCTTGTTGGTCAAAATGAACCACAAGCATTTGCTACGTAAAGTCGAGCTTGGACGTGTTGGATTGCGTCACCAGCTTCTCATCAGAGGAGAAGGACGTCCCCAGCAGAGTCGCCATCATGTTTGCCATTAAAATATCAAAGGCAGGTATTACAGAAATACTAAAATTGATTGCAAACTCGCTTGTACAAAGAAAAGCCTAGAAAAAATCCTAGGAAACAATCTAAGTATAATTATTTAGTTTTTGATTCTGGGGGGTGACGGTGGAGGCTCGGGAAAGTGTATCAACTCTGCCTTATTGCTTGGACTATCCAACGCAGTCTTAGCTCTTGAAGAAATTGCCCTTCGTAGGTTGCCAGCCTCTTGCAGGCGTGTGGCACCCTACTATGTATAGTGATATATGTTTTGAGACGCATAGATGGCCCGTTGCCACGTGGCTACAACAACACGTAAAGACCCGTTCCTTGGCCGCCAGCTGGCAATTTGTTGGGATTTTGTTGCAGCAAATCTGGGTGGTTGAGACTTGGTCAGCCTGCCACGTGTCCTAGCACAAGATAGGATTAATCTGCTGGAGTCATTTTGAGCCGCATGAGTCTTTCAGTTTTCGGCCATGCTGGGCCGCATAAGACTCATGCGGCTTAGGTCACAGTCTCCCTTATTCCATATGTAGCTTAAGGACTTTTAAGCCACATAGATTCTGTATTTTGGGCCGCATAAAGCGCATGCGGCTTAGGTTATAGTCACCCTTGGCCGCATGAAGTTTAGAGACTTTAGAGCCGCATAGGTTGAGCCGCATAAGGTTTATACGGCACGGTAGCAATCCTTATGGCCGCATGACTATGTCTAAGCATATGAACCCTATTTTTAGTGACATGACATTTTGTCTGATCACATCTTATCTTTTTGTCAGAGTGTCAGAGCTGTCATTTTTGTCAGTTTTGACAAAGTTTGTCAGCTTTATCAGAAGGCTGAACAACTTAGCCGCATATCTTCCTTCTGCGGCTCGAATCAGTCTGGTTGCAGATGGGCCGGATGGGGTGTTGAATCTGTCATGCGGCTCTCCTTTATGCGGACCAATTTGGCCCAAAGTATTCATGCGGTCAATTGTGATCCGCATGAACCCCATATTTTCCATGCTTCTACACTACTTTTACTTGGTGATACACATCTTTCTTTATTTAATTAATTTTTATAGGATCTCCTCATCTGGCAATTAAAACACAAAACCTATTTGATGTTGCACATTTCCATAAGAGCATTATATTCCACAACTTTATGTTTCTCTTCCAACGGAATTGTCAATATCATTTAATGCATGAGAGAGAGAGAAGACAAAAAGGGTGTTATGCTACAACGTAGAACTGGTTATATAAACGAGTAAGGACCAAAAATACATGGAAAGGAAGCAACGAACAAGATCAATCGCCGGGGACAGATTAATATCCTTTGCACTCCAAAAAAATGTCCTTTTTGATGGTTTATTTATTGACGTTCGTAAAATCCCATCAAGAAAAGGAATTATCTTGACGGTTTTATGTATACGTCTCAATTTAAGCAAGTTTTTACCATAATAGTTGACATTTTTTAGAGGAACCGTCAAGAAATATTATTTTATTTATTGACGATTTTGTGATAACTGTCAACTAATATAGTGCAGAAAAAATACCGCATTTTTTCAGTTGTCATTATAGTAATTTTTCAAAAAAAATTATATTTGTTGACGTTTATTGTCCTTTTAACCTTGGAACCAACATATTTTCTTTCGATCTCAAAACCCTCTTTCTACGCTCCCAGCAGACCCCAAGGAGTCCCTCATGCCCGACCTACACAACAAGTTTCGCACTCTGAATCCCCATAACGAGGACTCCCTTGCAATCGCCAAGGAGGAAGAAGAGGAGGACCATCAAGAAACCCCTATTTCTCCTCCGTCGCAGAGGAAGAAGAGGAGGACCATCAAGAAACCCCTATTTCTCCTCCGTCGCATAAACCTAACCCTCTTCCGGAGTCGACGTTCACCCCTTCTCCTCTTTCCCTATCGTCGGATCCGCGAATGGGGTCCATGGGCACCTAGGAATACTTCTTCTCCAACTATGACTGTCACACCCCGTGCCTGCATGATCGGGTACGGGTTGTGAGCGCGTCCAGCCTTCGCTGTCATTGACAACGGTAGTCAGCTGTCTAATCCTCAAAAATCTTCAAATGATACAATCTTTATTTATGCTCAATCACATGAATAATAAATGAAAAGCAAGCAATCACACACACAATCACAATCCACTATATCTCCTCTGGTACATATACATATCGATCTCATCCCGGAGTCAAATTCGGCCAAACCTCAAAATAATATATAATAAATATACTTAAATGATTCTATACTAATTCTAAGTCTTCCGAGAACTCTCAAGCCAATCTGCTATCATCTGGTAGACAATGATCCAGTCAGAAAAGGAGCAAAGTACATCCCGCATAATACAATACAATAATAAATAAAGCATGAAAAGTAAATAGAAACTGAACCAGAAAAATGCATGACCACTGTATGAATGGAATCTACAACACGAAAAATGGTGAAAATCATAAAAAAATATGTCACTGAGTCAGACAATGAATAAAGTATGTATAACTAGAATTCTATGTAATTTGAAATACTGTTTCGACATGTGGCCGGCTAGGGTTTAGATTCGGACTGGTCAGGCTCGGATACGTGTAGTGTATGTCAAGCTATGGTTCAGACTAGGCTGGTTTGACCACATGTCTACTCGGTATTTCCCTTTTTCCCATGATTCGGAAACTCAAGCAAGATTCAGAACTATATTTTTTAGATTCTTATCAAGCAAGATTAGGAACTTGATTTCTTAGATTCATGATTCAGAAATTCATAACCATTAAGATTCAAACATGTCTTGGAAATAAATCATACGATACAAGAGTCATGACTCATGATTCGTATCAAGATTCGTGTCGCAATATGATTCATGCCAATTTTAGAAAATATAATAAATTGCATTTATTTAATATTGAAAACAAAAAATGGACTACTTGCCTCAAGTCCAAGTTGTCCAAAATGGATCCAACTCCAAAACCTATAAAGATACAAGACTTAGATTACCACACTCTCATGAAATCTTTTTTCTAGTCCTTAAAGACCTTGTGCCCAACTAAAATATTCCTTTAATCCACAAAACAATTTATTTCTAAACTCCATCCTATTTCACCATCAAATCCATGTCAAAAACCTAAGAAGACCCAATTGTTATGAAGTCTCAATCTCAATTTAGGATTCAAACCCAAAAGCTTATCTTTCCTCATAATTTCTTTTTCTTTGTTTATTCCTCGAAGCCCATGCTGGCCTGGCCCAAGGCCTGTGAGCCATGCCATTTACTAATTCACTCATTCATTACAATACTCCAACTCAGATGCTGCAACCCTAGCACTCTAATGGCTACTGGATTCAAATAATTTACCAAATCAAAACTAACAGTTAATCATAGCCAATCCCCATCACTAATCTAACCGTTGGCTCTTGGTGGGTGAAGCCAAACTTAAACCCCACAAATCCAAACCTAATACCCAATGGCTACTACACAGTAGCCTTAATTCAAAACCATAGTCTGTAAGAACACACATTTGCTACTGCTTAACCAATCCCAAAGCAGACATAGAATCAGTTCAAATATATTGCTCGACATATCAGTAAATGACACCAATCGATAAAACTCCAAAGCACACATGAGTGTCAACAAAAACTCCAAATCATACCTGTGTTTGAGTCAAAAAATAGGAAACCAAGGTTCTTGGTGTCAGATACAGTTGCTTGCGTGCCAATCCCAGTCCAATACTATCTGTATTCCTTAAAATAGAAGAGAACAAACTTACTGTGGCATTTCATCAAACATGATGCATGCAAGGATATGGAATCAAATTTAGACAGTTCTGTTTGAATTCTAGTAAGAGCAATTCGAACAAAAAAAGAAGATAATCACTCACTAAGTCCATCAAATCAATCTCAACTTAATTCCTTAACCCACCGACCGACACTCTACAGAATCATTATAGACCGATCAACAATGCCAAATCAAAATCAATTGGCAATTTAAGGAGGACGAGATCACTTACCACTGATCTCTAATTAATTCATCGAATATGAACTTTCCAGCAATCGATCGATCGACAATTGACACAACAAAAGAACGGCCTAACAAACCAATCGAGATGACCTAGATCAATTTCAGTCGAATAACCAACAAGGACTCAAATGAAGAAGAAGAAGAAGAAGAAGAAGAAGAAGAAGATGAAGAAGAAGAAGAAGAAGAAGAAGAAGAAGAAGAAATCACCTAGACTAGTCGACAATACTCGCTAGAGCGGAGTCTGATGGAGGGGACATCACACCATGCAAGCGAGGAAGGAATGCACCGTCGGCTTTGCTACTGGCCTTCCTCGAGATGAGGTCGAGCTAAGGTTCTACTGATTTACATCACGCAGGGAAGATGCCATTGCCGGATCTTGGTCCAGCTCAAAGAGGAAGGAAAAGAGAATAGGATTTCGAAAGGGCTTCGCCTAGGATGGGTGTTACAATTCAATCTGAAGAATGCATTATCATCATTGCCAGCTCGGTGCCAGCTCAGAGAAGTTGCATCATAAGTAGTAATCCAGTCACAATTCTATTGCCAGCTCAGCAAGGGGGTGTTAACTGTCAATAACCAACTGATACCATATTGTATCAGTCGACTGAATGTATCAGATCCGAGTATAGCCTATAAATACCCAGATTGAGAGAGGAGTATGCAGCTGTGATTTGCAAACTTTAGCCTCTTAATTCATAGTTACTTGTAGCTAGTGCTAGATCCCCAATTTCAATATTATTCCTAATTCAATTTCCTTCCCAATTTGCTTCTTCTTCTTCCAATTCTCACATCTGCAAGAGATCTCATGGCGACAGGACTGAAATCACTACCACAGTTTGGGTTCCAGGGAAGGAATCCAAATTTTTCACAAGTTGTCAGTAGCAAAATAGAATTTAATGCACCAGTGACTCAATATGAGTGTACTCCTTATAATCCACACATGAACAATCAAAATTCCAGAGGAAACATGGGACAAGTGTTGTAGCCCACTCAAAGTCCTGCAATCATCCATTCTACTCCAGTAGGAGTGCCAACAGGACAGTTTAATGCTGGACATGAAGGAGGACAACCAAATCTCAGACTTAAATTGCATGAATTTAGTGGAGAAGGGGATGTTGAAACTTGGTTGTTGAGAGTCCACCATTATTTCACTTACTATGCTGTTTCAGAGTATGACAAGATTAGATTCTGTTCTGTACAATTGAAAGATTTAGCAGCTTACTGGTACGATTGGGTGATGAGATCTAAAGAAGGAGTTATGACTTGGGGAGAATTTTGCCAAGCCATCAGGATGCAGTATTGTAGCACCCAGTTTTCCAAATAAGGATAATTTTGAAATTTTGTGTTTATAATTATTTTAATAATGATATTTAATTCATGATATAATTTTTGGTGATTTTAAATTATTTTAAAATTATTTAAATCAATGACTTGTGGTTTTGACGTTTTGCTAGTGAAACCCTAGAGACTGTTTGACCTAGAGCCTAACCATGTGATTATGATATTTTAATGTCATTTTTGGCCTAAGAATATTTTTTCATTTGACCTCTTTGAATTGTTTTGATATTATTTTATTATTTATGATATTGTTTTGGGGTTATTTGAGTCGGGTTCGAATTTCAACTCAATCCGACTTGAAACGGGGACCCGGGGGTAGTTTGACTCTAGTGGGACCCACACACTAGTTAAGCATGGCCCACATGATATTAATTTTAGTCCACATGATAGAAATATTTTAGTTAGAGGTTAGACTAATATTATGGATAAGGTTAGTGTGATTAGAGACTTTAGAATGACTAATTTAGCCCCAACCAATTAGCCCTTTCCTAATACTCATAGAATAGGTTAGTGGGGACATTTTAGACCTTACCATAATAGGACAAATAGCCCCATATGGCCAGCCATTTTGGGAGAGTATAGGCTCAAGTTCATTTCATTATTCTCATCCACACTCTCTCTCTTGTTCTTCCCCAAATTCCTAGAGAGCAATCCCTAGCAATTTCTCCACCAAATCCTTCCATTTCGCCACCAAATCTTCTTCTTTCCTTCTCCATTCTAGCCAAGGAGAAAGCTACCCAAGTTTGGGAGGATTCGGAGCTCGTTCGTGTCCTTTTGGAATCTCTACGTGTCGGTGTCGCTCCGGAAAGGCTTTTCTTCGATTCGATCTACCGGGAGGTATAAATCCCTTCTCCTTTTCATTTTCTCATGCATATAGGTCTATTTTGAACCCATAAGAATGACTCCCATGGTTGTATCTCCATTTGTGTCCATTTCGTGTCCATTTGGAGGTCATAGGAGTCTCCTTTGTGTTGTGGTTGTGTCCATGTGGGAAAATCCCAAATTTGGACACACTATGTGTTGTTGTTATGTATGAATGAATTATTACATGTTTAATCTCATATTTTTGTACTGAAGATGTGTTCTATAGTGTCTCATATATATATATATTAGTGTCGAGAGTGAGTTCTTGATATATTATGTTATATATTTGTGTTCTTTTGTCTCAAACTACCCAAATCCGTCATGATTTTTATCCACGTTTTTAATTTCAGCCCTAACTTAGAAATGTCATAACTTCTAGCTCAAAGCTCGGTTTAATCTTCCATTTTTTTTAAAAGAAGCGTATTGAAGTTAGCTTTCTAAAAACTTGTATTAATAGGCCTAATTCTTTCTGTAACTTTTTGGAGAATTATTTGAGTGTCAGCTGTACGAAAGACAAACGTGTTCGCGGTGTTTTCGCGATTCTGGGAGTTTCCGGAAACGAAAACGCGATCCGTTTGAAGTTTCGGAAAGCTAACACATAGATCTATAACATACTTTAATCCTAGATTTTAATTCATGCTGAGATGGTATAGTATTGATTATTAGTAGGAGTTACTATTCGGCATATGTATTTTGTGCACCCTTGTGTGTAATATAATATTCTATTTGATTTTAACCCATGTTAATGTATATACATTATGTAATTAAATAGAGAATGCAAGCATGAGTAAATGGTTAAATAAATAATATATGAGGTGTAAGTATCCTATCTAATGTAAGCATGTATAAGTATGGCTTGTAATGAATATGTAGGTTCCATAGTATGTAATGTATGGTGCATATAGTAGTGCAAGAGAATAAATGAATGATGAATGAATGCAAGCATGAATGTAATGTAATAATAGATGTAATATATACAATATACAAGTTAATGAGATGTAATGTTCTATGTTAACACAAATTCTATATTACCTCATGTACCCCCTTACACTATGTTGACACTATCACACTTGACACTTTGTTCACTTACACTTTGACACTGTTTGATATATATACACTATGTATGCCCATTTAACCCTCACTTGCCCCTTTGCCATGTTCACATACACACACATAGCCTCTTAAATAAGTAATTATGAATATAGTTAACTTAGCTATGTATGTATATTATATATATGTTAGCATATTGTGTTGTAATATATAAGTTTATATAACTATTTGAAATGCCATGATTATAGACCTAATGTTGAATACCAATATATGCATGTGTATATATGTGTAGACATATATAACTTAAAGTAATAGATTACCTAGTGTATATCCAATGTGAGTTCTTGCCTATTTGAGTATTGAATAATTGCATGCTATATAGAGTTGGGTGTATGTTGGCTTATATAGCCTTATATTGATGTGTGCTTGCTAGGATAGTCTTGGTTAGGCCTAGTAAGACTTGTTGGGTTAGGACATGACCTAGTTTGACCTAGTTTGACTAGTGCAGTTGACCAGAGTTGACCAAGGGTTGACTTTGGCCTAGTTTGACCTAGATTCATGTAGAATGCATTGTAGTGCTTTATATTACCCTTCTGGACATGTTGTGACTTGTGCTGTTCTAATTAGAAGCCAGACACCTCTCCTCGGACAGTATCTTTACCTTGGACATTCAGATATTAGGCGAGTACATTCTCTGATCATTTTATATCTTGTTTAGGATTATATTTCCTGCTTTAGATTACTTTACATGATGCTGACATATTGGAAACACGGATTAGTACTATATGGATCTTGTTGTGCAATGTTATCCCCTTAGCGGATACATCGGGTATTCGTGTTCGTGTACTTTATCGTGAGCATCGTGTACTCCTTGTATTCGTGACATTCGTGTACAAATCGTGTGAATTCGTGTATATTCATGTATTCACATGATCTCGTGTGCAACTATACTTCGTGTGCAATAACATATCTTATCTAGATCCTTGTGTATTGATTGGGGCAGGGGAGTAGAAGTGGTTATGTAATCAATCCAGTAGATTACTCGTGTACAACCTCTGTAGATTACTCGTTTACAACATCGTGCCGTTTACATAACCATCTTGTGCTCTGAATCACTAGTCAATGATAGTTCTCTATATATTGTAGCTATTTACTTACAGTCTCTCTCTTTTTCATCATGTTATTTCTTCAGATCTTGTATCTTACTCTCTAGCATGTTTATATTTCCTAACCTGTTATGATATTGTTGAGATGTACTGTACTCGCTCCTGTCCTGACTGGACCCGTTGATAAATTTTACAGACAGCTTGGAGATTGCCTGCTAGCCTAGAAGAGACACATTAGAGGTTGTTTAGATAGTTATTTTAATTGCCTGGAGTTGTATTTACTTTATGGATTACTGTATCTGAGTTTGGAGATTTGAGATGTATTTCTGGATTTGTTTATCTTAGACACTTAGATTTCTCTCTGTTGTACCTCTTTTGGATTTCATGTTTTATCTATCCTTATCATGCTCTACCTTAGATGTGATTGAGTCTGTACCTTCTATGTCGTCCCCATTCGGGGAGTATAAACTGTTTAGCCTTATAATGTTAGATGTATAGACCTAGGACAGCGTTCTACCGCCGATACTGCGGCGTAGGCTAGACGTACCCACTTTTCGTGCCCTAACTCTAGGGTGCGGGTCGTGACACGTTTTTAGTGGTGGCCCATGCACGTCGAGATTCGCATTAGTACGATTTCGTAATAGCGCAACGACTTAGTTGTACTACTACGAGCCTGCTATAGGATATATAAATTAAGGTGTTAGGATGAGAGGATACTCAATCACTGTTAGGATTCCTTGAGAGATTCCTGGGATGACCCTTGAGAATCTTATTTTGAATTCCGATTTAAACTCCTTTTCCTTGTTTTGATTCACCTTTTTCCTTGATTTGAATTTGATTTTGTGGATTCATTGTAGAACTTTGAATCCTGGTATTAGTTGATGATTTTGATAAAATTTTGTAGTTGTTGATTTAATTTTGTATTTAGATTAATATTTTCAAATCCAAGGTACTCAATCACACTTAGGATTCTTTGAAAGATTTCTGGGAAGACCCCTGAGAAACTCATTTTGAACTTCAATTGGAATTCCTTTTCCTCTTGTTTGGATTCACCCTTATTCCTTGCTATTGAATTTAAGCTTGATGGGTTCCTCTCGTTTGAACCGATAAGAAGGAACATATCTTCATTATTCTTTCTCGCCATTATTCCCTTGCATTCTTATTTACCTCTTATCTTAAACTCTGTCTCATTACATTAATTACCCATATCTCGTCATCCCTACCAGATGTACTTCGAAACCCTTGAATCTTCGTATCTTTTGCATGGGGAAGGCTAAGGAAGTGACGTAAATCATGTAGCTCAGAGAAGACGTAACTGGTTATTATATGATGGTCTAAAGGAAATCAAATGTGGAGTGTTCCATATGGAAACTTGAGATAGAAATGTGGTAAAGGTCTCGAATAGAATAAAGAGATGTATACTGCCAATCTGGAAACAATCACATTTAGAGAAAATTTTGGGGTTATGAGATAGTTTATAGGTGTATTCAAAACTAATGAGGATATCAGAGGTCAACCAAGTTTTGAGAACTTAGAAAATCTTGGTTATTGATTCTGGGGAAAACTTTTACTTTGAGGCTATGTAGAAGGTTAGTAATGAAAAAGAGAAGTTAATTGTGTTTAATAAGGATATTAAACAAGATGTTGTGAGAAAATGACTAGGGATAGAGAGAACATAAAGTTATGGAAGTTTAGAGATTGTTGTGAAATATTTTTAGGAGAATAATATTCAAGGGTGTATGTCGAAGAAAATACGGAAGTTGATTTTATGATGGAAGATAAGTTTTGTAAGGCCTAGAGATTTAAATTAAATAATACGAGGAGAACAATTTGAACAAGTTCAAGGAATTCGTAAACGGGATTTAGAGGTTTTGGGTCAAATTTAAGACAAGGTGAAAGAACTTGGAAATTTAAATAAATGGTTAATATTGATTCCTAAATGTGAGGGTTGTACTTCAAGAGTGATGTTTGGAAATTGGAAATTGCCTAAGGTAGTCATGGTAAGGGTTTAAGTAAAGGTTAAATTTTCATATGGAGACTGGTGAGGTAAAGATATGATTGACAAGTTATGACCAGATGAACTTAAGAGTATCAGAAGCAGATGACTAACTCGATCTTCATTATTTTTTTGTGCATTAATTACCACCTCTTGAACTCCCACTTTCTAATTGAGATCCTTGACGTTCCTTATCGTGACGTTGATATTCGGAATGTAATACTAGCTGTTACCCTCCAACAAATCTTATATGCAAGACCTAGACGAGCTCACCTTCGTATAGGTATATCATGTCCCACTAAAACCCGTCTTCTTGTACTCTATTTTCTTGATATAATTTTTTGGTCAACTGGCTAAACTATAACCTCTACCATTATACTAAATTTCTTCTTATTTCAATTAGAAATCCAGCCTTGACTCAATTCTTTCGACCCGACATGTGATGGTGTTCTGCTTATTTCTTTAGATGCTTAACCTTGTACCTTATCTGATTACTTGACCCGTTGGTTAAGAAACTTGGACTATGTAATTCCTTTCATCATTACCACCCTTATATCTTGTGCTGCTAAATTAGCCTTAGTTTTGCAAGCTTATCTATTTTTGAGCTTGGTCATGACATATTTTATTGGGTGGCCACCCACTAACATATTGTCTAATCAGAACCGGTACATGATGGTCTGATCAACCTATTGCACTTTGGTTCGCTTTTTATGTATCAATCTACGAGAATGGAGACATAGTTAAACTTGACCCTAGAGTCTCATTCGCGACAGCCTTGACAATTCTCCTTGAAATCTTTTCATCGCCTATGAACCTCGTATTCGTACTCAGTCGAATTAAATTTAATCATGACCTGAACCTCCATCATTGGATGCTCGTGCTCATACTTTGATTTCATTGATTTCCCTTCTTGCCCAAATCTCATTTTATCCCGAAATTGATCAACTTAGATCGTGTCAAGACAAAAATCTATTTGTGATTTGTTGTGCCTAAATTTTCAATTTTTGCCATTTTATGGAATAGTAACCTTTTAATAATTTCTTAGTTGCTTGTTAATGACCAATTTTTATATAGGATGGTAGACGGCCCTACAACCTTGATGATTGTTGTTCCCTTACCTTTTCAATTAGGACACCCTAGATTGTTTGTGTGTTGATACCATAGTACTGTTTTGACCTAGAATGATTAGTGTACCTAGGTGAGACTTCCAACTACCCTGACCTTGTATACTATTCCTTCAAATTGCATGATTTAGATAAAAAAAATTTAGACCTTGATTGTTGGAAAATAGGGACGTCACCCCATTAGTATCAGTTTTAGATATATATAGGTTAGTCCTTGATGTGGGGATGTGTGCCTATAAACATGTAGCTTATGAGATTTATGAGAGATTATAGTATCAGCCTTGAGTGGATGTACTAGTCTTTTGGTGAGTATAAATGTGTTATGAGAGATAGGGGCCTATATGTCTTAGTAATGCATCGTTCCTATGGTAATAGAATGTATTAATAGATGGTTAATAGGAAGATAATAGTTTGAGCATTCCTATAGCCTATGATCAGTTCCTTTTCATCCTTAGTTAAGACCACTTTAAAATAGGTCCAGTCCCTTGGATATAGGTTCCAGTCCATATTTTATTAAAGTTCCATTACCGCCGTACAGCAGAGCAGTATTGGAGGTATTCCTAGATTGACACTTTTAGATGTCCGTTTATATTCCAGTGTTAGGAAGTGTTACCTTAGATATTGGGTAGGTTAGAGGCTCTAGAACGAGTACTATCGATCTTAAATTTCGAGGACGAAATTTTTCTAAGGTGGGTAGAGTTGTAGCACCCAGTTTTCCAAATAAGGGTAATTTTGAAATTTTGTGTTTATAATTATTTTAATAATGATATTTAATTCATGATATGATTTTTGGTGATTTTAAATCATTTTAAAATTATTTAAATCAATGACTTGTGGTTTTGACGTTTTGCTAGTGAAACCCTAGAGACTGTTTGACCTAGAGCCTAACCATGTGATTATGATATTTTAATGTCATTTTTGGCCTAAGGATATTTTTTGATTTGGCCTCTTTGAATTATTTTGATATTATTTTATTATTTATGATATAGTTTCTGGGTTATTTGAGTCGGATTCAAATTTCAACTCAATCCGACTTGAAACGGGAACCCGGGGGTAGTTTGACTCTAGTGGAACCCACACACTAGTTAAGCATGGCCCACATGATATTAATTTTAGTCCACATGATAGAAATATTTTAGTTAGAGGTTAGACTAATATTATGGATAAGGTTAGTGTGATTAGAGACTTTAGAATGACTAATTTAGCCCCAACCAATTAGCCCTTTTCTAATACTCATAGAATAGGTTAGTGGGGGCATTTTGGACCTTACCATAATAGGACAAATAGCCCCATATGGCCAACCATTTTGGGAGAGTATAGGCTCAAGTTCATTTCATTATTCTCATCCACACTTTCTCTCTTGTTCTTCCCCAAATTCCTAGAGAGCAATCCCTAGCAATTTCTCCACCAAATCCTTCCATTTCGCCACCAAATCTTCTTCTTTCCTTCTCCATTCTATCCAAGGAGGAAGCTACCCAAGTTTGGGAGGATTCGGAGCTCGTTCGTGTCCTTTTGGAATCTCTACGTGTCGGTGTCGCTCCGGGAAGGCTTTTCTTCGATTCGATCTACCGGGAGGTATAAATCCTTTCTCCTTTTTATTTTCTCATGCATATAGGTCTATTTTGAACCCATAGAATGACCCCCATGATTGTATCTCCATTTGTGTCCATTTCGTGTCCATTTGGAGGTCATAGGAGTGTCCTTTGTGTTGTGGTTGTGTCCATGTGGGAAAATCCCAAATTTGGACTCACTATGTGTTGTTGTTTTGTATGAATGAATTATTACATGTTTAATCTCATATTTTTGTATTGGAGATGTGTTCTATAGTGTCTCATATATATATATTAGTGTCGAGAGTGAGTTCTTGATATATTATGTTATATACTTGTGTTCTTTTGTCTCAAACTACCCAAATCCGTCATGATTTTTATCCACGTTTTTAATTTCAGCCCTAACTTAGAAATGTCATAACTTCTAGCTCAAAGCTCGGTTTAATCTCCCGTTTTTTTAAAAGAAGCGTATTGAAATTAGCTTTCCAAAAACATGTATTAATAGGCCTAATTCTTTCTGTAACTTTTTGGAGAATTATTTGAGTGTCAGCTGTACGAAAGACAAACGCGTTCGCGATGTTTTTGCGATTCTGGGAGTTTCCGGAAACGAAAACGTGATCCGTTTGAAGTTTCGGAAAGCTAACACATAGATCTATAACATACTTTAATCCTATATTTTAATTCATGCTGAGATGGTACAGTATTGATTATTAGTAGGAGTTACTATTCGGCATATGCATTTTGTGCACCCTTGTGTGTAATATAATATTTTATTTGATTTTAACCCATGTTAATGTATATACATTATGTAATTAAATAGAGAATGCAAGCATGAGTAAATGGTTAAATAAATGATGTATGAGGTATAAGTATCCTATCTAATGTAAGCATGTATAAGTATGGCTTGTAATGAATATGTAGGTTCCATAGTATGTAATGTATGGTGCATATAGTAGTACAAGAGAATAAATGAATGATGAATGAATGCAAGCATGAATGTAATGTAATAATAGATGTAATGTATGCAATATACAAGTTAATGAGATATAATGTTCTATGTTAACACAAATCCTATATTACCTCATGTACCCCCTTACACTATGTTGACACTATCACACTTGACACTTTGTTCACTTACACTTTGACACTCTTTGATATGTATACACTATGTATGCCCATTTAACCCTCACTTGCCCCTTTGCCATGTTCACATACACACACGTAGCCTCTTAAATAAGTAATTATGAATATAGTTAACTTAGCTATGTATGTATATTATATATATGTTAGCATATTGTGTTGTAATATATAAGTTTATATAACCATTTGAAATGCCATGATTATAGACCTAATGTTGAATACCAATATATGCATGTGTATATATGTGTAGACATATAGCTTAAAGTAATAGATTACCTAGTGTATATCCAATGTGAATTCTTGCCTATTTGAGTATTGAATAATTGCATGCTATATAGAGTTGGGTGTATGTTGGCTTGTATAGCCTTGTATTGATGTGTACTTGCTAGGATAGTCTTGGTTAGGCCTAGTAAGACTTGCTGGGTTAGGACATGACCTAGTTTGACTAGTACAGTTGACCAGAGTTGACCAATGGTTGACTTTGGCCTAGTTTGACCTAGATTTATGTAGAATGCATTGTAGTGCTTTATATAACCTTCTGGACATGTTGTGACTTGTGCTGTTCTAATTAGGAGCCAGACACCTCTCCTCGGACAGTATCTTTACCTTGGACATTCAGATATCAGGCGAGTATATTCTCTGATCATTTCATATCTTGTTTAGGATTATATTTCCTGCTTTAGATTACTTTACATGATGTTGACACGTTGGAAACACGGATTAGTACTATATGGATCTTGTTGTGCGATGTTATCCCCTTAGCGGATACATCGGGTATTCGTGTTCGTGTACTTTATCGTGAGCATCGTGTACTCCTTGTATTCGTGACATTCGTGTACAAATCGTGTATATTCATGTATTCACATGATCTCGTGTGCAACTATACTTCGTGTGCAATAACATATCATATCTAGATCCTTGTGTATTGATTGGGGCGGGAGAGTAGAAGTGGTTATGTAATCAATCCAGTAGATTACTCGTGTACAACCTCTGTAGATTACTCGTGTACAACATCGTGCCGTTTACATAACCATCTTGTGCTCTGAATCACTAGTCACTGATAGTTCTCTATATATTATAGCTATTTACTTACAGTCTCTCTCTTTTTTATCATGTTATTTCTTCAGATCTTGTATCTTACTCTCTAGCATGTTTATATTTCCTAACCTGTTATGATATTGTTGAGATGTACTGTACTCGCTCCTGTCCTGACTGGACCCATTGATAAATTTTACAGATAGCTTGGAGATTGCCTGCTAGCCTAGAGGAGACACATTAGAGATTGTTTAGATAGTTATTTCAATTGTCTGGAGTTGTATTTACTTTATGGATTACTGTATCTGAGTTTGGAGATTTGAGATGTATTTCTGGATTTATTTATCTTAGACACTTAGATTTCTCTCTGTTGTACCTCTTTTGGATTTCATGTTTTATCTATCCTTATCATGCTCTACCTTAGTTTTGATTGAGTCTGTACCTGCTATGTCACCCCCATTCGGGGAGTATAAACTGTTTAGCCTTATAATGTTAGATGTATGAGACCTAGGACAGCGTTCTACCGCCGACACTGCGGCGTAGGCTGGACGTACCCACTTTTCGTGTCCTAACTCTAGGGTGCGGGTCGTGACACGTATGGTCCTTCTCAGCTAACAGACCACATAATTGAACTAAAAATGTTGAAGCAAGAAGAAACTGTTCAGGAGTATACCATGCAATTTCAGAAGATATTACAGAGAGTACAATGGCTACCTGAACAGTGTTTGATTAGTAATTATGTGGAAGGACTCAAGGATAAGGTGAGGTATGAAGTCCTGGTAGCAAGTCCTGTGAATCTATCAGCTGCAATACAGGCTGCCAAATTGTTTGAAGCCAAACTTTTAGCTATCAAAGGAAGTTATAAGCCCAGTGCTTATTATAACAAAAACAATTTAGGAGGCTCAATTAACAGTACTGAGAATACAAAGTATACTGTACAGCAAAAAGGGGATATGAAGCCTGTTACTACTGCCAAAACCCACTCTGCTACAATCTCTCCTAATGAATTGATGAGAAGAAAAAACCTGGGTCTCTGTTTCATGTGTGATAAAAAGTGGGTAAAAGGCCATAGGTGTAAGGAGAAAAGATTGTTTATGTTAGTGGCTGATGAAGAGCAAGAGGAGTTTCAAACTGATGTTCCTTCACCAGGGAAATCAGACTGCTATACTGACCCTACACAGAGTTTATTTGAAATATCATTACAGGCTCTGTCAGGCATGACACAACCATCTACTATAAAGCTCAGGGGAACTGTGAAGAACAGGCCAGTCATGATTCTAGTGGACTCAGGGTCCACACACAATTTTATTGACACAACATTCAGTGAGAGGTTGGGTCTTATATTGTCTGAGAATCAATCATTTGAAGTCATGGTTGCAAATGGAGACAGGCTTACCAGTAAAGGAATTTGTAAAGGGGTAGTGATGGAGTGCCAGGGCACCAAAATTGAAGCTGATCTGCTGCTATTACCTCTCACAGGATGTCAAATTGTGCTAGGTGCAAGCTGGTTACGTACCTTGGGGAATATCAATTGGAATTTCCAGGAACTTACCATGAAATTTGCACTGCAAGGAGTTGAACATCAGCTGCAAGGTCTCATACCTAACTGTCAGCAACTCCAAGAAACAAATAACAAAGAGTTGAGACAGAAAGCACAGATGTTCGTCATTCAATTATGCTACCTGCAAGAAGACCCAGTGAATTCAAAAGACAAAGAAGAACATGATGAAGAGCTCAATTACATGTTAAAGAAGTATCAGCATCTGTTTGAAGAGCCAAAAGGATCACCTCCCCAAAGATCTTATGATCATAAGGTACCTCTTATACCTGATGCTCTCCCTGTTTGTTGCAGGCCTTATAAACATCCATTTCTGCACAAAAATAAAATAGAGAGGCAGATTCAAGAGATGTTAAACTCTGGCATTATTAGACACAGCAATAGCTCTTATTCATCACCTGTGATTTTAGTGAAGAAATCTGATGGATCCTGGAGGATGTGCATTGATTACAGATCACCAAATCAAATTACCATCAAAGATAAATTTCTGATGCGGGCCCACCCATTATCACCTACACACGTCGCAGGAGACGTGGAGCCATTTAGGCCCACTTTTTAGGCCTTTCAGTTATTTTAGTCATAGAGGGGTATTGTGGTCTTTCACCACAATAACCCTCCTAGGGTTTTCTTTTCTTTTCTATTTATAGTCAGGGCTAGCCGTCATTACTTTTATGCTTGGATTGAGAAAACTCTCTCAAGTGCCATCAAGAAGGATTTTATTACTTTGTTCCGTTCAATCAAAGTTGAGAGTTTTGTTCTTTTCCTATATTAAAGATCATTTTGTTTCTATTCCTCTTGTTCTTTGTTTATTTGCTTTCTTTTGTGAATCGATTGAGTCGATTCACAACAATTGGTATCAGAGCCCTCTAAGAGCCATGGCAGACGGGACGAGATCCTCAATCGACGAGAAGATCCGAGGTCTTCGGGAGGACTTCACCGCCGAGTTCGATAGCTTGAAGAAATCCATGGAAGCCTCCGTTAAAGATCAAGCATCCACGAACCAGGAACTTCGAACGGAATTTCGCACGGAGATGCGGGACATGCGGATTGAGACGACGGCTATAATGACGCTCTTACAAAACATCTCGAAGAAGATCAATGGCGACGAAGCGGATGCGGTAACAACCCAAACCCTAGGCGATCAACTAGGGTTTGCTCCTGCAGAAGGGAAGGCGACCGAGGAGGAGGAAGGACCGGCCGGCGACCGCTGGTCCGCAACCGCCGTCGCCGCCGCACCTCCGGGCTGGGTCCTGGCGGCCGGCGATCACCGTCGGACAGCAGCCGAGGGCCGCGGGAGCGCCACAGCAGGCCGCGCGATCCCAGGCGGGGCTGCGGCAGCTGTGGGCGACCGCTGGCCGGCCCCCGACCGCCACCCAAGGCCGATCGGCACCAGGGGAGCCGCCGGCAAGTGGCTGTGGCCGGACGCCGCCGACCAATTCGGTCCCGGCGGATCGGCGCCACACCCGGGAGAGGCCCTAGGGCTTGGGGCCCCCTATGGGGGTCGGACGATGACCTCGAACTACGGTGATAGGTTCACGGGTTCGGAAAGGGGCTTAGCTGGAGTTTCGGCTCGGACGGGAGGGACGGAGCCGCCAGGAGGGGCGAGGAACACCGGAGGCAGCAATTTCTTTGGAGAAACGGCGGATCCTGCCAACTTCCAGAGAGGGGATCTACCCCCACGATGACCACCACGGGCGAGAGCAGTCGGTGACTACAGGGATCCGGTGGAGGAGTGGGGTGAGCAGACCTGGGCTGACGAACGGTATGAGGATGGTGACAGAGCCCCATACGAGACCCAGCAGAGAGACACACACCGTTGGGAAGGAGGACGAGGCAGGGATGATATGCTGCACGGTGACCTTAGCGCGGATCGTCGGCTGAAGAAACTGAAGCTACCCACGTTCGAGGGTGCGGACCCGGACGAGTGGATTTTTCGGGCAGAGCGCTACTTCGAGATCATGGAGCTGACCGAAGCGGAGGTCCTCAGATGTATCGGGATCTACTTCGAGGGCCAGGCCCTGGCGTGGTATCGGTGGAGATTGGCGAGGACCCCGTTCAGCAGTTGGGCGGAGCTGACGGGATACATTCTAGACCGCTTCCAGGAGACGGCTTCGGGCGATTTCTACGAGCAGTGGTCGTCGCTACGACAGGAAGGAACAGTTCGGGACTTCGTCGCGAAGTTCGAACTACTATCCGGACGCATTCGAGGGGTGTCGGACAAGTTACAGATAGGTATGTTTATGAAGGGTTTGAAGCCTTCCATACGGGCGAAACTCAGGCTGCAGAATCCGCGGTGCTTAGAAGATCTCCTCCGCCTGGCCCACAAGGCAGAGAAGAAATTGGCGGAAGAGAAGCACTTTAAAGGCGCTTGGGGAACGACGGAACAGCGCAGTCAGGCAGGGCCAGTACTTCCTCGACCAGCTGCAGGAGCACCAGCACCAGTACCGCCTAGACCTACGGGCAGAATAGGAGGGGCCGTAGTACCGGGGAGACGCCTATCCGATGCTGACATGAAGGCGAGGAGGGCGGCGGGCCTATGTTTCCGATACGACGAGAGATTCACCCCCGGTCATCGATGCTCGAGCAAGTTGCTGCAAATCGTGATTTTACCTGACGAGGAGGAGGACGCAGAGGAGATAGAGGCCGCTATCTCTCCGGAGGCTGGAAAGGAGCAGGAGCACGTACATATGGATATTGCTGAGGTGACCCTCAACTCCGTAGTAGGGTTTACCCCGAACCATACCATGAAGTTGGCAGGGGAGCTGGAAGAGCAGATGGTGACAGTGCTGATCGACAGTGGGGCCACCCACAACTTTATCTCACAACGACTGGTCGATCGGCTTGGTCTAGAGTTGAGCACGACGGAGAAGTTCACGGTGTTGCTGGGCACCGGAAAGATAGAGGAGAGCAAGGGCCTCTACAAGGGGGTATCGCTCTCGCTGCAGGGATATCAGCTGGTGGAGGACTTCCTACCATTGGAGCTGGGCAATGTAGACATCATATTGGGGGTCCAGTGGCTAAAGAAGCTCGGGGAGATGAAGGTGAACTGGAAGCTTCTGCGGATGGAGTTTCGGAAGAAAGACAAGATGGTGGTGCTGCAAGGGGACCCGACTCTCTGTTTCTCTATGGTGGCTTTCAGCGCCATTACACGGGCATTACGGACAGGAGAAGAGGGGTACTTGGTCGAGTTCCAAGGGTTTTCTGGCGAGGAGGTAACTCGGGAAGAGACACCAAGGGAGGTGGAGGCGGTGCTGGAGCAGTATTCAGAGGTCTTTCAGAGCCCGTAAGGGATACCTCCGATCAGAGGGCACGAGCACTCGATCGTACTATGGGGGGAGGGAGCACCGGTGAGCGTACGTCCCTACAGGTACCCGCATTTGCAGAAGGACGAGATAGAGCGACTGGTACGGAAGATGCTGCAGGCGGGGGTAATCCAGCCGAGTGTGAGTCCTTTTTCATCACCAGTGCTGTTGGTGAAGAAGAAGGACGGGAGCTGGAGATTCTGCGTCGACTATCGGGCGTTGAATAAGGAGACGGTCGCGGACAAATTCCCTATTCTGGTGATCGACGAGCTGCTAGACGAACTGCATGGGGCGGTTGTCTTCTCGAAAATCGATCTTCGCACAGGATACCACCAGATCCGGATGCGGCCAGAGGATGTTGCGAAGACGGTATTCCGAACTCACGAAGGACATTATGAGTTTCTGGTTATACCTTTTGGACTGACCAACGCTCCTTCGACCTTCCAGGCATTGATGAACAAGGTATTCCAACCCTACCTTTGTAGGTTCATCTTGGTTTCCTTCGACGACATCCTCATCTACAGCCGGAGCATGGGGGAGCATACTGATCACTTGGAGATAGTGTTTCGGGAGCTGCTGACGCATCAGCTATACGCCAACCGAAAGAAGTACAGCTTCAATTTGGCACAGGTGGAGTATCTGGGGCACGTGGTGTCGGCTGAAGGGGTAGCGGCGGACAGGACGAAGATAGCGGCCATGTTAGATTGGCCCGTGCCCACTACACTACGGGCATTACACGGCTTCCTGGGATTGACGGGCTACTACAGGAAGTTCGTCAAGGGGTACGGCACTATCGCGTGGGCCCTTACGGAGCAGCTGAAGAAGGAGGGGTTCCATTGGGGAGAGGAGGCCACCATGGCCTTTGAGGCTTTGAAGGTGGCTATGACGACGGCACCCGTGCTAGCATTACCCGACTTCAGCAAAGCGTTTGTGGTGGAGACGGACGCATCGGGATATGGCCTCGGGGCGATACTCATGCAGGAGGGGCGGCCCATAGCCTACTTTAGTCAGGTGCTCTCTGCTAGAGCCCGACTAAAGTCGGTCTATGAAAGGGAGCTGATGGCTATCGTTCTGGCGGTGCTGAAGTGGCGGCCTTACCTGTTGGGAAGGGAGTTTGTGATCCTGACCGATCAGAGGAGCCTCAAGTATCTCTTCGAGCAGCGGCTTGTGACCGAGGAGCATCAGCATTGGTTGTCCAAGCTGGTCGGGTATCGATTCACGATCGAGTACCGTCCGGGGCTGGAGAACAAGGCTGCTGACGCATTATCACGGCGGGGGGAGGTGGTCGACCTAGGCACCCTATCACGACCTATATGGCGGGATTGGGAGCCGATGTTGCAGGAGGCGGAGCAGGACAGAGGGCTGCAGCAGATACGGCAGCAGATAGAGAGCGGCGTTGACACTCCAGCAGGCTACACTCTAGCGGATCACCGTCTACTCTACCAGGGGAGGATGGTGCTGCCGAAGACTTCGGCCTTTATTCTCGTATTATTCCAGGAGTTCCATAGCTCTGCGACGGGAGGCCATTCGGGGGTTCAGCAGACTTATCAACGGATGGCCAGGAAGGTGTTTTGGCCCGGGATGCAACGATCCATCGCACGATTGGTAGCCACTTGTGACGTCTGCCAACGTCACAAGTACATGGCTATAGCCCCAGCCGGATTATTGCAGCCACTGGCCTTACCGGAGCGAGTTTGGGAGGATATCACCATGGACTTTATCGACGGGCTACCACGTTCAGAGGGGTACACAGTGATCATGGTGGTGGTAGACAGGCTGAGTAAGTATGCTCACTTCATTCCCCTGAAGCATCCTTACACAGCTGTTACGGTAGCGACGGCGTTTCTTCGAGAGGTGATCAGGCTACATGGGGTACCCGCATCCATTATCTCTGACAGGGACAAGGTATTTATGAGTCTCTTTTGGCAGGAGTTATTTCGAGTCCAGGGTATGGTCCTGAAGAGGAGTACCGCATATCATCCCCAGACGGACGGCCAGACGGAGGTCGTCAACCGCAGCGTTGAGACCTACTTTCGGTGCTTCGCATTTGATTCTTCTCGACAGTGGAACAGTTGGCTGGCCTGGGCAGAATACTGGTACAATACTTCGTACCATTCACGGGCGGGAACAACACCTTTCAGGGTGCTGTATGGCCGAGACCCTCCTCCCTTGGTCCGGTTTGGAGACACCCAGACACCTGTGGGACAGGTGGAGGAGTATATATCGACCAGGGACGGGGTCTTGGAGGGGCTGCGGAAGCATCTGTTGCGAGCACAGCAGGTGATGCGGGCTCAGACAGACAAGCATCGGCGGGACGTCAGCTTTCAGGTAGGGGACATGGTTTATCTCAAACTACGTCCCTATCGACAGCGCTCGATGGCGAGGAGGCAGAATGAGAAGTTGGCGGCTCGATACTTTGGTCTGTATCCAGTGGTAGCTAGGATTGGGCAGGTGGCTTATCGTTTGGGCCTACCAGACACATCATCGATTCATCCCGTCTTCCACGTATCTCAGTTGAGGAAGGTGATTGGGGATCAGGCGGTGTCACCCACTCTTCCTCCTACGCTCACGAAGGACATGGAGGTATAGTTAGAGCCCCTGACGGTACGAGCTATTCGACAGGGACCAGGCCAGACGAGGGAGGTTCTGATTCACTGGGTCGGTCTACCAGACTGCGACGCGACCTGGAAGGATTATGCGAGCTTCCAGACGCAGTTCTCAGATTTCTATCTTGAGGACAAGGTGGCTCTTTTAGGGGGCGGTATTGATGCGGGCCCACCCATTATCACCTACACACGTCGCAGGAGACGTGGAGCCATTTAGGCCCACTTTTTAGGCCTTTCAGTTATTTTAGTCATGGAGGGGTATTGTGGTCTTTCACCACAATAACCCTCCTAGGGTTTGCTTTTTTTTTTCTATTTATAGTCAGGGCTAGCCGTCATTACTTTTATGCTTGGATTGAGAAAACTCTCTCAAGTGTCATCAAGAAGGATTTTATTACTTTGTTCCGTTCAATCAAAGTTGGGAGTTTTGTTCTTTTCCTATATTAAAGATCATTCTGTTTCTATTCCTCTTGTTCTTTGTTTATTTGCTTTCTTTTGTGAATCGATTGAGTCAATTCACAACAATTTCCTATACCTTTCATTGAGGAACTTTTTGATGAGTTACATGGGGCTAAATATTTTTCTAAGCTGGACTTAAGGACTGGGTATCACCAAGTGAGAATGGTGGAGGAGGATGTACACAAGACAGCTTTTAGGACTCATGAGGGGCACTATGAGTTCCTAGTAATGCCTTTTGGGCTTACTAATGCTCCATCCACATTCCAAACCATGATGAATGACATCTTTAGAGAATATATGAGAAAATTTGTACTAGTGTTCTTCGATGACATACTAGTGTACAGTCCCAGCCTTGAGACTCATTATGTTCACCTGGAACAAGTCTTTAAGCAATTGGAAGTTCATCAACTAAAAATCAAGAGAAGCAAATGTTTCTTTGCACAAGAACAGGTAGGGTACTTGGGCCATATTATTTCTAGAAGAGGAATAGAAGTGGACCAGGAAAAAATCAAAGCAATATTAGAGTGGCCAGCCCCTACAACTGTCAAACAATTAAGAGGATTCCTTTGTCTCACAGGTTACTATAGAAGATTTATACAAGGGTATGGAATATTGGCAGGGCCATTGACCTCCCTACTCAAGAAAAACTCTTTAAGTTGGGGACAACAGGCACAGGAATCTTTTGAGTTACTGAAGGAAGCACTCACTCAGCCACCTGTACTAGCTATGCCAAATTTTCAGGAAGATTTTGTTCTTGAATGTGATGCATCTGATGGGGGTATTGGAGCTGTATTAATGCAGAAGGGAAGGCCTATAGCTTATCTGAGCCAACATTTGAAGGGAAGAGCTAAGTCACTATCCACTTATGAGAAAGAAATGTTAGCCATTCTCCTGTCAGTCAAAAAATAGAGTCAGCATTTGTGGGGAAGACAATTTACTATTAGAACTGACCACACACCATTGAAGTATATGTTGGAGCAGAGGGTGTACGCTTATGCACCGTACAAGTGGATTCTAAAATTATATGGCTTTCATTACCAGGTTGAGTACAAGAAAGGTAGAGAGAATCAGGCAGCTGATAGTCTATCTAGGAAGGAGGATGCCAACCTGAATGCAGTAACTGTTGTACAGACAGATTGGCTCAAATTGTTCAAAAGCCAAATGGAGCAGTCTGATTACTATGCCAGCATGAAAAAGAAATGGGAACAAGGGTTATTAAACAATACAAAGTATAGTATGGTTAACAACCTACTGTATTACAAGGGCAGATTGTTGATAGACCCCAATTCCCATTTTGTGGAGGTTATGTTAAAAGAACATCATGATATGTTGCAGGCAGGACATTCAGGTACTCTCAAAACACTCCAAAGACTCAAAAGAGTATGCTATTGGCCAGGTATGAAGAAAGCAGTTAAAAATTATGTGAGGGCATGTGACATTTGTCAGCAGAACAAAAGTGAGACAACCTCTCCTGCAGGTCTACTGCAATCCCTTCCTATTCCTGAAAACATTTGGGAGGATATTTCTATGGATTTCATAGAAGGTCTACCACTTAGCCATCACAAGACAACTATTATGGTAGTTGTAGATAGACTTTCTAAATATATTCATCTCTTTGCATTAACACACCCTTTCACTGCTAATATTGTAGCTCAGGTATTTGTTGATGGGGTTTTCAAGTTACATGGGATGCCTAAGTCCATAGTTTCAGACAGGGACCCTGTGTTTACTAGTCAGTTCTGGCAACAATTTTTTAAACTGCAGGGAACCAAACTCCAATACAGCACTGCTTACCATCCTCAATCTGATGGTCAGACAGAGGTAACAAACATGGTGTATAGAAGGCTATTTGAGATGCTTTTGTAGCCATAAACCCAAGGAATGGAGCAAACATCTTATTTGGGCAGAGTTTTGGTTCAATACCAATTGGCATACTGCCACTAAAGTCACTCCTTTTGAAGTTGTCTATGGTAGAAAGCCTCCCCATATTCTCACTTATTCCTCAGACATCATCACTGATAGAACAGTAGCAGAGGAACTAATGACCAGAGACAATGCCTTACAAATTCTGAAGGATAATTTGAATCTAGCTCAAGACAGGATGAGGAAAATGGCAGATATGCAAAGGACTGATAGGGAATTCCAGAAAGGAGATTGGGTGTACCTGAGAGTAAACCCTACAGGCAGATCACTATAGCTCATAGGAGACCCCAGAAATTATCTCCTAAATACTATGGACCTTACCAAGTTCTGTCAAGGGTTGGACAAGTAGCTTATAAACTGAAATTGCCAGAAGGAGCCCTTATACACCCTGTATTCCATGTATCCTAGCTTAAAAAGAAAATTGGGCACCACACTGAGGTTCAAACTGGCATACCCACACAGAGAGAAGAACTCATTCTAGAGCCACACTGGGTTCTAGAAAGAAGAGTTGTTCAGAGGAAGAACCAAGCTGCAGTGGACCTGTTGGTACATTGGAAGGATGGCCTTGCAGAGGAGGCCACTTGGATGCCTTATGAAGATTTCATCAAGACTTTTCCTCATTTTGACCTTGAGACAAGGTCAAATTGATGGAGGGAGTATTGTTACAATTTAATCTGAAGAATGTATTGTCATCATTGCCAGCTCGGTGCCAGCTCAGAGAAGTTGCAACATAAGTAGTAATCCAGTCACCCTTCTATTGCCAGCTCAGCAAGGGGGTGTTAACTGTCAGTAACCAACTGATACCATATTGTATCAGTCCACTGAATGTATCAGATCCGGGTATAGCCTATAAATACCCAGATCGAGAGAGGAGTATGCAGCTATGATTTGCAAACTTTAGCCTCTTAATTCATAGTTACTTGTAGCTAGTGCTAGATCCCCAATTTCAATACTATTCCTAATTCAATTTCCTTCCCAATTTGCTTTTTCTTCTTCCAATTCTCACATCTGCAGGAGATCTCATGGCGACAGGACTGAAATCTCCACCATAGTTTGGGTTCCAGGGAAGGAACCCTAACAATAGGGGTGATGAAGAAACAGGAGGTTACCGATCCTATTTATAGGGTCGACGAAAGGTGTGGCCATTAGCCATCGACGACGGAGATCGGTCGACCAATGTCTGTGGAAAGCAATGATTGAGATGGAAAGGACAAGGTTGGTGACTCCGATCTTTCGAGAAGGATGTAGGACCAACAGAGTTTGGCCGACGCATGGCATGACACCGTCGGAAACGATTGACGTGGCTGTTCTGGTCTGGCGGAGGAAGGAAAGAGGAAGATGATGTTTAAATCTTATCGGGTCGGGTCCCAAGTGGATTTGGGTTTAACATAGCTTATCGGGTTAGGAGATACTAACGAGTTGGAGTTTACTTGGCTATTGGGTTGGCAACTAACAGGTTGGGATCTTGGATCAATGGGCTATTGAGAGCTACCGTGGTTTTGGGCTTTCCCTCAAGACTATAGCTGAATTGGTTAAATCAAATGGATTGTTTGGTTCTAGACAAGAAATTATGGGTTGGCCCACAAGGAAATATGGATTTGGCTCGAAGCTAATTGTAATGATCCTGGCCCAAAAATAGAAATTGGCTTTAGAAAATCCAATGGCTAATTTATAAAATAATTAAATATTCTAAGAAACAATGCATGAAAATATAAATAATTATAGTAAATAAATATTTAAAATAAAATATTCTAAATTTCATACTTCAGGAAAGTGGGGTTACAACGACTCCATCCAGGAGCCTACGCTGGAGGAGGAGGAGATCCACGAGGAGCCGCCCAAGGCGCTGGAGCTAGAGTCCATAATGCCACCACAAAAGTCTATGGTAGAGGAGCCGCAACCCCCCTCCCACGTCGTTGATGTAGGAATCGGAACCGGAGCTAGTCACACCGTTGCTGCCACCGAAACCGGTAAAGAAGTATGTGCACCACTAGCATGCCATGTCCGCTGGCGTCGTAGAGATGAAGAAGGGGAAGATGGTGGTCGGGGTGCTTGGGTTGGGTGACGGTGAGCTTGTCTTAGGTGGTAGTGGATTTGGATGACCACTTCTTGAAGGCGTTAGAGGGGTGCACGAGGTGTCTAAGATGCTGGAGGCAAACAAGATGCATTACCACTCAAATTTCATGGATAATAGAGGTATAAATGAGGTGCATTTTTATCCTCTTTTGTACTAGTTTACTTACTTTTGTATGAGATTTATTTTGTCAAGTTGTAGGGGTTGAGATGTAGAGGAAGTAAAGAGTGAGAAGGAGAAGCTAGTGTAGAGTATATACTAAAGAGAAATTTTGATGTTCTTAGTGATTACAAGTGAATTGAGAACCATAACCGATTGATACGACGTTGAAGATGATTTAATTATAGTTGGAACAACTTGAGTTGCCAACGGTTAAATAGGTTGATTACCCGCAATCGAGCTAAATTGGGCGGGTGACGACTTAGATGTAGCTGTCTCCAAAAATTGGAACCTACAACTTAGAGTAAAGGCACTTCTTTTGTTGTTGTTGTGTTGTTGTCTCATTCTAATGAGATCTCAAATTCTCCTCATGGATACAAATGTTACAATAATACTTACTGGTAAATCTGTCAGAATTTGGGATTAGACATTAGAGTGCGAAGTGACAAGGCCGTCAACAAATTCATCAATATAATAACACATGCACTGAAAAATTCATCCTGTGGGAGTCATGTCATTTTAGTAGATAAGAATCTGTATTCATTTGTTTAATACTTGAAGTAATGTTGAATTAGAATCAATAAGCTTGATGCATAATTTGTGCACTAGAGATGAAATATATTCATCTATTCATTGACTTTGTTTTTGTACAATGGAACTAGTAGGATTTAAATCTATTATTTTCCATATGTTTAGACCTATGACACAGTGTCCTGTGCCTGTATGGGAATATTAATTCAAGAAAGAACCCAAGTAAAATATATAGTAAATCATGACTCCAATCACTTTCTGTCCTTTGATTCTTTTCCCTTTTTTATGTCATGGTAAATGGTCCTAAATTAATAGGTGTTGAACCTACAATTGTAAACCATGATGAAATTCCAGTTTCACACTCCCGTGTGAGACAAAATAGGCAAAGTTGCACTGGTAATGTTTGCTTTCACATTTAGGCATTTGGTAGTCATGTTAAGAAGTTTGGATGATGGCAAGTTAAGAGATCAAGGTTTTGTTCAATTTGTTTACTTTATTTTGATGCTTTTCAGAGGTCTTAAGCATTCTTGTTGAATAGTCTTTATATGGAAACAAATATTTTTTAAGTTTTTGTGGTAGGAATAATGACCAAGTTATATATATTGTGAAGACAATGCTGATTTCCATTTGGGATTGTGTTATTTGCTTGTTTAGGTTCGGCATGATGGATTTAGATGTACTTGTACTTATTATGAATCACACTTCTTCCTCTGTGTACTGAAGTGAATGTTATTTGAACTTGACAGAGTTTGTGTTGGAGCAAGGAGGGCTATCGGTGGATGTAATTAAGAAGGCATTCAACGCGGCTGAGGAGGAGTTTTTGCATCTCGTGAAGTGATCACGGTTGTCGCGGTCGTAGATAACGTCGGTGAGACAATTACCTTTATTCGCCATTCTAAATATCAATTACTAATTTATGTTATCAATAATTTTGAGTTGTGTGCATGTTGATATTGTTGCTCATAGTCAGCCTTGAGTTTATTTTGTTATGTCTTCGCATTGACTATTAGATTTTAGAATGCTTTTGCTTTTGGATAGGCAGATTCTACAAGCTTATTAATGTTATTGAATTTAGATTTCTTTATTCCACATGAAAATAGACTTTATTTTACTCAATATTTGTTATTGAGCTTTTTAAGCTTTTGAAAAACTGTTGTGAAACTTGAAGTTTCAGTATATAATATTATAAAATATATAGTATTTTTTGCTGCTATTCATGTTATCAAATGCTTGCTAAATGGTGTAAGTATTATATTATACTTATGAAGAGCAAATTACTGATATGTTTTACAACCTACTGATCTCAGGAGCAGATGGCAAGTATGCCCACAAAGTGTTTGTCGTAATGCTTTTGTACGTGGCATGGAGCTCTCCATATGCTCAATATTTTACACGCTCAATGCTGAAGAATTTTATTCCACTAGTCGCAGTTTTGTGAGTTTTAGTCTACTAATCACGATTTTGTGAGTTGTATCAACTAGTACGGAGCATTAAGACCATTGCATGAACGCCATGTAGGTAAGCTCTGCTTGTCGTTTTTCCTCATGACATGTTAACTTTACATGCTAAATAGTTTTTGAAAGTTCAGAAGATGACAATTTATATATTGACTTATATTCTTTGTATTAAGGAGAAATATCTTTGACGATGTAGCTTGTGATGAAACACTGACAGGATAATTATTGCATAGAGAGATATTTACAAATAAAAAAATCACAGAAGTTGGAATACATTGTAAAAAAATGTACACATTATAGAAGTACCAGAATAAAAGATCGAAAGGTCATTTTTAGAGTGTAAAATTGAAACATGTGAAAACCTTAGAACGCATTAGCTAGGACAGCAAAATGAACCTCTATGTTTGTCATGCCCCGCTCCCAGATAACTGGATACGAGCCGGACGCGTCCAGCCTACGCTGTCGTTGACACCGATAGTAACACTACCAAATTACAGCATTTTAGCGACGGCCATTTAGCGACGGAAAATTTCCGTCGCTATTACCGTCGGATCACCGACGGATTTGTGACGAAATACTGACGGAAAGCAGTGGACAATTTTTTTTATTTTTTTATGTCCATATCCGTCGCTACGCCGTCGATAGGTCGTCGGCCATGTAGCGACGGTTTTATATCCGTCGCTAGAACGTCGCATATTTTGGCGGAAAAAGCCTAAAATATTGGCGCGAGATTTGACTGACGACTTAGCGACGGAATAATCCGTCGCTACTTTGGCGCGAGATTTACTGACTACTTAGCGACGGAATAATCCGTCGCTAAGCCGTCGCTAATTTCTGTACCCTAACTTAAATTGAACCGACGGGGGGAAAATTTTCATTCCCCCCCAAAACACTCTCTCTCTTCCCTCTCCCTCTCTCCGACGATCTCGCTCTCTCCGACCGGCGATCTCCCTCTCTCTCTCTAAGGTATGCTCTCTCTCCCCCCCCTCTCTCTCTCTATCTCCCTCTCTCTCTCTCTCTCTCTCTTTTACGATTTGGGGGGTTGGGGGGCTGTCGTAGTGGTCGGAGAGGGTGTGGGGCAGGGGGGGTTCGGGTACGGGGTGGGGTGGTCGGGGCAAGGGTGGAGTGGGGTGGTCGGGGGCAGGGGGGTCGGGGAGGGGGTCGGGCAGGGGTGGGGGGGTGGTCTGGGCAGGGGGGGTTCGGGTAGGGGGTGGGGTGGTCGGGGCAAGGGTGGGGTGGGAGAGGGGGCAGGGGGGTCGGGGAGGGGGTCGGGCTGGGGTGGGGGGGTGGTCTGGGCAGGGGGGTGGGAGAGGGGGTCGGGCAGGGGTTGGGGGAGGGTCGGGCAGGGGTTGGGGGGGTCGGGGCAGGGGGGGGCAGGGGGGTGGGAGAGGGGGTCGGGCAGGGGTTGGGGGAGGGTCGGGCAGGGGTTGGGGGGGTCGGGGCAGGGGGGGCAGGGGGGTGGGAGAGGGGGTCGGGCAGGGGTTGGGGGGGGGGGGGTCGGGCAGGGGTTGGGGGGGGTCGGGGCTGGGGGGGCAGTGGGGTGGGAGAGGGGGTCGGGCAGGGGTTGGGGGGGTCGGGCAGGGGTTGGGGGGGGGTCGGGGCGGGGGGGCGTAGGAGGGACTCTGGAGTCCCCGCGCAGGAGTCCTCCTCCTCTCCCATAGACACACACACACACACGGACACACACACACGCACACACACGGACACACACACACAGACACACACACACACGGACACACACACACAGACACACACACACACGGACACACACACACACACACACACGGACACACACGGACACAGACACACGGATACACACACACTCAGACATATTATATATATATATATATATATATATATATATATATATATATATATATAGGCATAATTTTAAGTAATTTATTAATAATATATATATATATATATATATATATATATATATAGGCATAATTTTAAGTAATTTATTAATAATATATATATATATATATATATATACAGACACACGTCGTGAAGTCTAGTATATATATTTGATTAGCTAAGGTAGAAGTTTAGCCTAATTAAGGTTAGTTTTGACAGAGTTGACTTGGACTCCTAATTTGACCCAGAACTAGTCTAGTATACCATCTGCTCCTCCTTTCTTCCCTTCTTCTCATTCGACTATCTCGGCCTCCTATTCGGCCTACTATTCCGATATGCGTTTGATACGGTCTACCTAACCTATATACTGATACTAATCTGATACTCTCTGATATTAAGTACATCCGGCTTACTAGCTAGCGGATCCACCAGTTACATGATTATATACTAATTATGTTAGATTGTGATACTAAGTAGCCTCGTCGTAGGCCTAGCGTATTATCCACAAGTTTAGTTTTTCTTACGATATGAGTATCTGTATCGGGCTATTAATTCTTATGTTTAGTTTGTCTTACGATACAGATATTCACATCAAATCGAGCATGAATCGTTACTTTGTTGATCGTACATGGATGTACAAACGACAAGACGAGAGCAGAATTGGTGTGAGTGACGATTTTCAGGCAGGTGTGGAAGTATTTCTTAAGTATGCCATGAGCAAAACTCAGTACATGGACGATAACAAAATCAAGTGTCCATGTGTTAATTGTCACAATAGACGTTTCGAAGAAGTGATGACTGTGAGAGATCATTTGACCCGTAAGGGTTTCGTACGTGATTACGGCCTGTGGTCATCGCAAGGTGAATTATATTCAGAAAGACAGGCTGCAGAAGCTGGTACTTATGCTTTTGATGATAATGCTGCAACGGATGTCCTCGAAGACGACGGATGCTCTGTGGATTATGGAGACATGCAGAACCTTGCACGAGATATGGTGTATGCTGCGGCAGGACCTAATTTTGATCCGGAGGATCCTAATCCCGAGGCAAAGGAGTTCTATGATATGTTTAAGGACGCAGATACTCCTCTATATCCTGGTTGTGAGACTCATTCCGCACTGTCAGTGACGATGCGGTTGTTGAACATAAAGTCTGATTTTAACTTGCCACAAGCTTGCTATGATCGGATCACACAATTAACTAATGAGGTGTTACCGAAGGAATCAAAAGAGCTCCCAAGAAACTTCTACAAGTCAAAGATGATGGTCCGACAACTGGAACTGGGGCACGAGAAGATAGATTGCTGTCGCAACGGATGCATGTTGTATTACAAAGAGAATTGCGTATTAGAAAGTTGTTGGTTCTGTAATGCGGATCGTTACAAGACAGTACAGGGAAAAGGAAAGTCAACTAGAAAACGACGTCCTTACAAGTATATGCATTACTTGTCGATCACGAAGCGCTTACAGAGGATGTATATGTCTCTGAATACAGCAGAACATATGACGTGGCACAGTGAAGATCGCATAAAGGACGAAGGAGAATTGTCACATCCTTCGGATGGGGAGGCGTGAAAATATTTTGATTTGTGTCATCCAGATTTTGCTGCAGAGCCTAGAAATGTACGCCTGGCGCTATGTTCTGATGGCTTCGCCCCTTTCGGACAGTCGGGATCTCAATACTCATGCTGGCCGGTCATTCTTACCCCTTACAATCTGCCACCATGGATGTGTATGAAGACTCCTTATATGTTCTTGACAGCTATCATACCCGGTCCCAAAAATCCGACAAAGAACATCGATATATATTTACAGCCGTTGGTGGATGAGCTGAAACAGTTGTGGGAGATCGGCGTCACGACCTATGATATTTCCAGAAAACAAAACTTTCAGATGAGAGCTTCACTCAAGTGGACAATCAATGATTTTCTAGCATACGGTATGCTGTCGGGATGGAGTACGCACGGCAACATGTCTTGTCCGATATGTATGGAAAATAGTAAGGCGTTCCGCCTTAGACATGGAGGAAAAACTTCTTTCTTTGACTGTCACCGTCAATTTCTGCCAACGAGACATCCTTGGCGAAAGAACAAGGACGCGTTCAGATATGGAAAACAAGAATTTTCTGAACCTCCTGCCAGATTGTCGGGATACGATATTTGGGAAGATGTAAAGGAATTGCCCACCGCAATGGAAGATCCATCGAACAATCGTGTCGAGGGGTTCGGACAAAGCCATAACTGGACCAAACGGAGTATCTTCTAGGACTTGCCTTATTGGAAAGATAATCTTATTAGGCATAATCTTGATGTCATGCATATCGAAAAGAATGTGTTCGATAATGTCTTCAATACCGTTATGGATATTAAAGGAAAGACGAAGGACAATCCAAAAGCAAGACAAGACATGGCCGAGATATGCAAACATCATAATCTAAACTTGATACAAAGGGGAGCTGGTGGACAAGTAACTAAGCCGATAGCGCCATACGCATTGAGCAAGGAAGATAGATTAATAATCTGCAAGTGGATATCTACTTTAAGATTTCTCGACGGCTATGTGTCGAATTTGTCTAGATGCATTGATCTCAATGAACGCAAGCTAACAGGAATGAAGAGTCACGACTGCCACGTGTTTATAGAAAGATTACTGCCCATTGCGTTGAGAGAGTTGTTGCCTTCTGCTGTATGGGTTCCGTTGGCCGAGCTGTCTACATTCTTCAGGGATATCTGTTCAACTAAGCTCACGGTGCAATATATGATACAACTTGAGGAGAAGATTGTCTTAACAATTTGCAAGTTAGAGAAAATATTTCCACCGGGTTTCTTCGACAGTATGGAGCATCTACCGATTCATCTAGCATACGAAGTCCGTGTCGGTGCATCTGTTCATTATCGATGGATGTACCCCTTTGAAAGGTAAATAAAAATCGATATAATTTAAGTGGATTTTACAATTCATTGTTAATTCTCAAGATAATTTGTCTCTCTAGGTATCTACATCATCTAAAGAAGAAAGTTGGCAACAAGGCTCATATAGAGGCTTCGATATGCGAAGCATATCTTATCGAGGAGGTGTCAAACTTTTGCTCCATTTATTTCGATACTCATGTTGAGACAAATCGAAATAGACCTCAAAGGAATGACGAAGACGTTGAGGAAGGAGGTATATTCAATTTAAGGGGCAAGCCTATTGGGGCTAGTAAGAAACGGTGGTTGAGTGACGATGAGTATGATGCCGCTCACCGATATGTCTTGTTAAATTGTGACATACAAGAAGTGAGAGATTTGGAGAAGTAAGTGACTACACCTCGTTATAATCTCTAATTTGGTGAGGTAAGTGACTACACTAATTTTTATTCTCTCTAACAGTGTATTTAGAGATGAAGTCAAAATAAGGACACCCGATATTACCGATGAGGGACTTCAAAGAGAGGTTGATTTTACCTTTCCGTCATGGTTTCGAGATTACGTAAGTAACTGAGATAATATGTTATGCGGCTACCATTTAAATATATATATGCAACTAAAACATTTAAAGTTTACAGGTTTTATTAGCTGAACCAAGTACACTCACAAATGAGAGCATTCGTTATTTGTCATTGGGACCGAAGAAGCATGCAAAGACTTGGCCCGGCTATGTCGTTAATGGCTTCAAGTTTAAGACAACTCAACATCCTATAAATGCCGAATTTCTCAATGACGGCTTCAGTACGAAGGATTCTGGTGTTTGCATAAGAGGCACAATCTTTGACGACGAGCCGGACTTTGACTATTATGGAGTGCTTCGGAATATTGTAGAATTACAATATAGTGCCCCATTTGATATGCATATTGTTATGTTCAAATGTGAGTGGTTCGATACGACACCAAATATCGGTTGGAGAATCGATAAACAATTTGGATTCGTCGATATAAATCATCGCAGGAGGTATAGAGGGTCCGACACGTTTGCGATAGCAAGTCAGGCTGTTCAAGTCTACTATACAAGCTACCCAAGGCGTCGTAGAGATCGCTTTGACTGGTGGGCAGTATGCAAGATTAAATCTAGAAATGCATTCAACGTTGGAGACCCAGCATACCAAGAGGACCAGATCGAAAAGCCCCAATACTTGGGACAACAGTCTTGTGACATGGATGTTGAATTAGAGGTTGATATACCTCTTGCTGATGAAAATAGAGGGGAGGAAGAGGTTGATATACAAGACTTAGATGTCAACCAGGGGAGAAAGAGGCGTCTTGTCCCAAGTATTGAGACTGAAGAAGAAGAAGAAGAAGAAGAAGAAGAAGAAGAAGAAGAACTTTATGAGGATGAGGATGAGGATACAGATGAATTCGACGATGAGGATGATGATGATGATGAGGCCGAGGCCGAGGAAGAGGACGATGACGATGATTAAATATCGCTATATTTCAGTTGTATCTTGAAGCACCCAATATCTAGTCTCGAATCCTAAATTACCCTATTACATTTGGATTTACAATTACAAGTCTAGTGGAACACAAGATGCCCTTTCATCAAAAGTTACAAGAATTGTACTTTGTTGTATTGGTGCGTGATTTTATCAAATTTTGTATATCTAGCTTTTATTCGTACTTCACTTCTGATTGTAATATTTATATCAGTTTGGGATATTTGCGTATTATTGTATGAGTTTCTTTTTGCAGATGGCACTCCTAGGCCTACTCGTCTGGGCGGCACTCATCGCCCTGCTGCTGGTATGGATATGTTTAGTTTTATATTCATTTATAAATCTATGTTGTCGGTATTTTGTTTATGTGTTCTATTTACAGGGCATGGTTGCGAGCACCCGTACTGGTGGTGCTGGCCGTGGTCGTGGCGGTGGCGGCGGCGGCGGCGGTGGTGGTGGTGGTGGTGGTCGTGGGCGTGGGCATGGGCGTGGTGGTAGCGGTCGTGGTCGCCAGCCGCATTCCCCGGATGTGACCTTCGATCCCGACTTGGAGAGCCCGGACACAGGCTCTTCCCGCCGTCATTCTTCCTCGGTGCTACCGACATCGTCGTCGAGGCCTGTGACTCCATCCGCTAGCGGATCCGTTCTGCCACCGGATGTACCAGTGGATGCAGCAGCAGATGCAGCAGGAGGCCCAGCAGTTACTGCAGGGTGGGCCTCGGAGTACCCCGGGATTCAGTTTCATCCTGTTACCGGGGAGTACGTGCGCGGACCCGCGGATCCCCCGACGCCACCAGAGAGGCTGGTGGGCGAGTTCCGACGAGAGCTATGGCCCACTGGTGAATCGTAAGTAAATTTAAGTTAATTTATTAAATTTGTTTCATTTATTCAAGTTAATAATCCAGTCGTTGCTTCTTTATAGGTTTTTTCCGTAGGATGCTGCCCGAATTCTAGGGCGCATTATCCGGGATAACTACCATGGCCCCTACCTCAATTTTTCTGAGGTGCCTCAGGACATGAAGTACGTCTGGCTCGACGAGATGAGGGTATAAATCCGTCGGTGAATTATTAATTATTCTTTAAATCATTAAATTTTTTATTACGTGATATTTGAATTTGTATGTCAGAGGACGTTCTGGTGGCCCCCCCATCGCGAGGAGGCGATCCGCAGGACCTACAAAGCCGCCGCCGGGAAGAAGATACGGGATGCGGTGTACGACCTTCGTACGACGCATACGAGGAAGGACTGGATCCGGGCAGAGTACTATGAGCAGATGTTGGAGAAGATGGATACTCCGCAGTTCAAGCTGAAATCGGAGAAAGCTAAGGCTAATCGACAGGTCGCGGGTCTGCATACGGGGGGATCAAGGCCCTACGCATTGACGCGTGCAGATTTGGTGAGATAGCGCAAATTCAAATTCATTCTATTATTTAATTTCGTACTGTTAATATACGAAGTTAATTAAATTCTACGTATGCAGGCCCAACGGGCGGTGAAGCAGGGGAAAGAGGCGGAGACGGTCACCGCTCACGATGTATTCGTGCATACGCACAAGAGGCGGAAGGACGGAAGCTTCGTCGACGCGTGGGCCGAGGAGACTGATGTAAGTACTTACGTTTATGAGATTTATGTTAGAAATATAATTATTGTTTAGTTAATTAGATAAACTTAGGATTCAGACTATAACTTAGGAAAACATAGGATTTAGATTATAACTTAGGAAAACTTGTAGTATAAACACATTCATTGGATAGGCTGCGTATCGTGAGGCACTTAGTCGGCTTGAGATCGAGCCCCCTTCCGAGAATGTCGGCGAAACGACGCCCACCCAGACGCACTCTTCTATGGCCGCTCGCTACGACGACGTGTTCGTAGAATCCGTCGGCGGCATTAGGAAAGGGCGCGTCTACGGCTTAGGTTCCATGGCACCCTCGTTGCAGCCGTCCCCGAGATATCCACCGCCTCCGTCTCCCCCAGCGCCCCCGGTTGACGATGTGAGGGCGCAGCTTGCGACTCTGACCTCCGTGGTGTCAGATTTACGGGCGATAGTGTTGGGGCGCTATCCGTCTGCTCCCGGTCCGTCTGCTTCCGGTCCGTCTGCTCCCGATCCGTCTACTGCTGCTGCCGGTGCTTCGGATCGACCTGGTCCTTCTTCTCCCGGACGGCTTTCGTTTAACCGCTCTGCGGACGCCCGTATCGTATCGGATAACACCATCTTGACGCTCCTTGACATGATGTCGCCAGAGCAGCTACGCGCGCTTCCAGACCATGTCTTGTCCCAAGTGCCGGCACACACGGTGGAGGAGTACATACGCAAAGCGGATGCGGCGGCACGAGCACGAGACGATCCGACGGACGGGGTTTGATTTTGTTTATGTTGTTGGTTTTGTAGACATTTGGATACTGAGTATGTTCGGATATTTTTTTTATGTTTGGATAATTTAATGTTGGATATTGGATATATTGTGTTGGTAATATTTTGTTGGATATTGGATACGTTGGATATTGGTGTCGGATATGGATATTTTGCATATGGATATATGGTGTTGGATATTGGATACGTTGGATATTCGTGTTGGATATGGATATATGGTGTTGTATATGGATATTTTGCATGTTTGATATTGTGTTGGATGTGTTGTATAAACAGGAAAGAGTCTGTTTGCAGTTTTTTTTTTTCAAAAATTAGCAGTTAGCGACGGACTGGCGACCACTCAGTGACGGATAGTCCATCGCTAACTGGAGAAACTGAGGTTAGCGACGGAGTGGCGACGTAAAATCCGTCGCTACCTGGAGCATTTCAATAAAGCGACGGATTGGCGACGGACGATCCGTCGACCTGATGCTGTTTGATGTCCAGAAATTTTAGCTTTCGCGACGGATTGGCGACTAACTTACGGCGGACTGGCGACCACTCAGCGACGGATAGTCCGTCGCTAACTGGAGAAACTGAGGTTAGCGACGGAGTGGCGACGGACTATCCGTCGCTACCTGGAGCATTTCAATAAAGCGATGGATTGGCGACGGACGATCCGTCGACCTGATGCTGTTTGATGTCTAGAAATTTTAGCTTTTGCGACGGATTGGCGACTAACTTACGGCGGACTGGCGACCACTCAGCGACGGATTATCCGTCGCTAACTGGAGAAACTGAGGTTAGCGACAGAGTGGCGACGTAAAATCCGTCGCTACCTGGAGCATTTCAATAAAGCGACGGATTGGCGACGGACGATCCGTCGAACTGATGTTGTTTGATGTCCATAAATTTTAGCATTAGCGACGGATTGGCGACTAACTTACGGCGGACTGGCGACAAAGTCCCGACGGACTATCCGTCGCTAACTGTAGGAATTTAATGTATCGACGGATTGGCGACGTAATATCCGTCGCTACCTGGAGAATTTTACATTGAGCGACGGTTTAGCGACGGAATGTCCGTCGGTAATTGGGTATCAGAAAATCTCTGATACGCTTTTGCCGACAAATTTACGACGGATTAGCGATGGATATTGGGTATCAGAAAATCAGTGATACGGTTTTGCCGACTGGTTAGCGACGGAGTTTTCCGTCGCTAACCCTATATCCTGATACATGTTTTGACGAAAGCTAGTCGGTAATCCGTCGCTATATATATTTAGATGCGCCGACGGTATTCCGTCGCTAAGTCGTCGCTGAGCGACGGAGTAGCGACGGATATGTTTTAGCGACGAGGTTATTCCCGACGGCTGTTTTACCAAAATATCCGTCGGTAATCCGTCGATATTTATTTTTGGCGACGGATTACCGACGGATAAGGCCGTCGGTAAATCCATGTATTTTGGTAGTGTAAGCTGTCTAAACCTCAACAATATCAAATAGGATCAACTCATTACAACTCTATCACGTGCTATCATAACCACATCATAATCATAGAGTTTCCACCATGCTTTAGGAGTACACTTTTATACTAGATGTCCGAAAACAGATCCGGTAAAAGGTATAGTGCATCCTAAGCTATTATTACATTCATCCAACACTACACAGTATAACACTAGACAGTACAACAATCCTACTACATCATGCTACACTGACTCCCTCTCAAGACCTCTGGATCATCAGCTGGCTCAGCTTCCTGGACTAGGTCATCCCTGGTCGCCTCATTTGCGGGACCATAGTAGCTAATATATAGATCAACGTCTAACTCACATACAACACATCCAGTTAGGAAAGGAGCAAAGTACAAACCTATGATGAATAGTACTAAATAAACTGTAAAGTAATGCTAACAATGACTAAATATAAAGAAGGATAATTGTATAGCAAAGGAACGACTAAGTGCAATAATGTTTGAAATGATATTTTACATGTGATTTGCTCAGAGTACAATAGAATAATTGTACAATCAATAAGGTACGGCTTAGGCGCACATGCACGATGTACGACTAAGCTATCAACAATGTTACACTAGGGCTTTGATCACATATAAACTATACATTTCCCCAATCCCCAACAATAACAATGAGTACAATAAGAGAACTATAGAACAATCTATAAATGAAAATAGGACAATCTAATCTCCGTGTCAGCTGTGTGTCCAATATGAGCATGCAAACAGTTATAAAGTACTAAATCACTCATAGTGTACTTCCCTGGATTTGTCGTAGGGTCTAGTCCAACATCCAGAGAATCTGTGCCAAAAGACACAATATTTATTAAGGAAGATATTCTAATTTATTCATTCTTATTAAACTACATAACTTAGATTAGTCCTAAATAATCTTAATACCAATTATTTCCTAACTAACTCACCTAACTTCCTGCTTAACTCACCCTATTAATGTTAGCATCTAATTCCTACACAAGGTGAGGTGAGTCCAATATTAATTCTACTACCCGTTGGCCTAACAATGAGTCCAGCAACTCATCCTAACAATCCAATGCTAACGGTCCTAGTTTAAGAACTCTATTTAATAAGCCCAAAGCCCGTGAAATAACATTTGGCACAAAGCTTGACCAGCAAGCCCAGAGTTATAGCAACCTTGAATTTAAACACATCATGGGCTTCACAACCTAGCCCACATACATAATTTAACCCAACACCAATTAAACCTACATCTAACCTAAAGTAGCCGTTAGCTTTTGAAAATGAAGTTCTAACACTCCCAGGTTCTACTGCCACTCTAGCTCTATACAACAGTGTCTCAACCTGACACTTGAATCCATACTTACTCCCTATCTCACCACATGGGACACGACAAGAATCTCGTGTCCACAAACCTGCTACATTGGTTCTCCCCAGATACGATACGTGCCTATGTATCTCACAGTACATATCAGTCATAAATCTACACAATCAGAGCTAAGAGAAGAACCGAGAAAAGTAATACATGTGCTTAGGAAGTCGACATTGCTACCCTCATGTCTGATCAGAGTGTTCAAGGATTCAGAAGAAATATCTCGAGCACTTGGTGCTCAGGAGCAAGGAACATGCATCAGAGTTCAATTTGATTATCTATGATTGTCATTTCCAAAACACAGTCACAACACTATCATTGATCATCCAGATCGAATGGAATCAAATTAGATCGGTTGATCATAACCAAATCGAAGACAACAGGCCAGTAATCAATCGATCAAAACAAAAATGAATCAAGAGTGCCAACCACTCAACCTGGAAAATTGAATACAAGGAACTCACCGATCAAATTCACCCCAAATTGATCGCTGACCGATTGAATTGAAGTGCAAGAAACTGTTTCAAGAATTCCCCAATCATTTGGGATCAACTGCCAGAGGGGTTGTGTTTCGATCGGTCGAGAACTCGTCGTCAATTCACCAAGAAAAGCTGTCAAGAATAGTGATCGTAGATCGAACCCAAAGAGTAAATCGATTACTGACGTCGGAGCAAGAATTGAATCAAGTATTAGAAAAGAATTTACAACTCACCGATCAAGTACCGCCGGTCGAGGAATCGATCGCTAACACATCATCGAGAGTTGGTGTTGCTGCTACCAGAGCTTTGATGAAGGTGCCTTGCCGAGGGAGTCCGCCGAGTCGCTAGTCAATGCAGCTTGGATCGTGATGCATTCCCAGTATCAACCACCATGCCTGGGTGCATCTGGGTGCATCAGTTAGTTTCCATAAAGTTGAGCCACACCCCCCCAATCAGCCACATCATCATGAATCAGCCACGTAACCCTCTGACAGACAGTTATACAGCCTGTCCTTCAAGGCTGGATGAGCAACTGTATATAAAAGGAGAAGGAGAGAATTAGAAAGTTATGTGTGAGCTTGTATTTCTTTCATAGTGCAATTTACTATAGCTTTTACCTGCAATTTTCCTGCAATTTCCTTTGTAGATCTGTTCTTCCATTCAATAAAGTAGTTTCTTCTCCAATTTGCTTGCTATTGTGTCAAATACGATGAAATCACCACATGTTCCTGGAAATTTAGGTCGAGGACCTACCAATTTGGTATCAGAGCCGTACGATCCCCACTTCGGAGCGTACGGAAGTCCGGTGTCGAGCTCGAGCAGCCATGGCTCTCGCGAGACTGCTCAGGAGGAGCTTACGTCTCTGGGCATGAATGGGAGGTTCCTCGTCATGGAAGGTACAATTCAACAACTCAGGCAAACAATAAACAACCAATTTGAGAGGCTTTTAGAAGAATTATCCAGATCTAGAATTGGATTTGTACAAGGGATGAGAAATTTTGTTCCCAATGCTGCAAACAATTTTCAAAACCCTCAGTACATGAATTCTCCACCCAACCCTGGCTATCCTGCGGCCAATTTTTCAAACACACAGAACCCAGAGATGGGGAATCCCTACAACAGTGGTTCCATGATATTTCAAACACCTAGATCTGCATCAATGCCTCTGCAGACACCCTTTGGCACGCAAGGGATGGGTAGCCCTGTTGTACCAGCACAAATGATTCAGCAAACACCTTATGGCACTCAAGGAATGGGAAATCCTGTTCCCCCTACACAAATGGTTCAACAAACACCATTAGGTCCTCAAGGGGTGGACAATCCTGTTGTACCTGCACAAATGATTCAACAAACACCTTATGGTACTCAAGGAATGGGAGTTCCTGTTCCACCTCCCCAAATGGTCCAACAAACACCATTTGTTCCTCAAGGAATGAACAATCATGTTGTTCCTATGCAAATTCCCTTGGGAATGTAAGGGAATAATCATGAATCCATGGGTCATCCCCATCTTCGACTCAAATTGCCTGATTTTGATGGAGTAGGGGATATAGAAGAATGGCTGATGAGAGCAGTTCTTTACTGCAACTATTACAATGTTCCAGAGTGGGACAAAATCAAAGTATGTTCAGTCCAACTCAAAGGGGCTGCTGCATATTGGTATAACTGGGTTATGAAGATTAGAGGGGGAGTCATGTCTTGGAATGACTTCTATCAAGCTATTCGAATGTAATTTGGGCCATCACAGTTCACAGATTATGTGATGGAACTCAAATTACTTAAGCAAGAGGGGACTGTGCAGGATTATACCTTGCAATTTCAACAATTATCCAACAAAATACAAGGAATTTCTGAACCTTTTTGATCAGTCATTATATGGCTGGTTTGAAGGAGGATATCAGGTATGAGGTCTAATTAACTAACCCTCATGAACTACTTACTGCTATGAATATGGCTAAATTGCAGGAAGCCAAATGGCAAGCTGGCAAAAAGATGCACAATGTAGGCTCCTATCCACTAAAATTCTCAGGAAACAATCACATTAATCATGTGCAAGCAAGTGAAGAAACAAAGAAGCCATATACTACCACTACTTCAAACCCATCTACAGGCAAAACCTTCCAAACACCTACCATATCTCCTAGTGAGCTAGCTTGGAGGAGAGGCCTTGGGCACTGTTATTTGTGTGATGAAAAGTGGTATAAGGGGCATAGATGCAAAGAAAAGAAGCTGTTTATGCTTATGGCTGATGAAGATGAATCAGAAGAACAAGACCCAGAGTTAGAGAACAATGAAGAGAAGGGTGTTGCTGCTGGCTCTTTTTCCATTTCACTTCAAGCTTTGTCAGTTATGGTGGCAAATGGAGATAGGTTGAAAAGCACAGGAGTATGCTTGGGGGTGATGATAGATTGTCAAGGCAGGAAGATTATTACAGATCTATTACAGCTACCTATAACAGGCTGCTAAGTGGTACTAGGAGCAAATTGGCTCCGTACCCTAGAAGACATCATCTGAAATTTCAGGGAGCTAAGTATAAAGTTTACTGAAGATGGAGAATTACAAATATTCAAGGGCCTTCAATCAGACAGTACACAATTGCTAGAGCCACACATCAAGGACATGAGACAAGGATCTCAAATCTATCTCATCCAACTATGTTCTACTCAGGTGAACTCAACAACAGAAGAAGAAGAAGATCCAGAGTTATCCACACTGTTGTACAAGTTCAACAATGAAGTAATGCAAATTCCAATTACCTTCAAGCCGAAAGACTTCATGTCTGTACTGTGGGATCCCGGGAAATTCAAAAAGGGAATAGGGAGCATAATACTTGCTGTGATACCTCTCTATTCCGTTCAACCAAGGAGGAGTATGCTTCCTTCTACAAGAACCTTACCTATGACGGGGGGAACATCTGCCAGTGAAGCATGTCTCGGTTGAAAGTTTAAAGAAATCAGAAGAAGTTGCTTCTGCCACTGTAAGGAAAGTGGACTATATGGTTGTTTACACTTTTGATCTTGTAGAAGCGGTTCACAAAGCTACTGGGAATCTTGAGGAGCTGTTGGAGGGATTTCCTATAGTTGTTGATGCAGGAAACGGAGCAGAAGGAATCTTTTGTCGAAAGGTACTTGAACCTCAAGGTGCAATTATTTCTTGCAACCAATTCTTGGAGCCTGATGGTATGCTTCCCAACCATATTCCCAATCCTAAAGACAAAAATGCAATGAAAACGATACCCCAGGCAGTCCAAGAGACTAAAGCGGATTTAAGCATCATCTTTGACAAGGATGTTGACAAAGCAGCTGCTGTAGATTCTAGTGGGCGTGAATTCAACCTCAATCGACCAATTGCTTTAATGCCTGCTATTGCCCTTGAACAACATCCAGGAATCCAACTTCTCAGTATCACTCACTCCCAAATTTCAATTAAAATGATTTCTGTTGCTACTAACCTCGAAGAAGCTCTAAAAGGAACATTGACAGTTAGACCTTTTCCTCTTGGGACATCATTCAGTAGCAAGATGGAGAAACATTGTACTCATTTTTTGGGTGAAAAAATTACATCAAATGAGGAAGTGAAGTCAAGGCTTGAGAAATTTTGGCTTGAAGAAACAGGTGTTCCTGGTATCTCTTCATTCCAAGAATGGCTTAAGATTAGTGTTGTTCTTTGGCAAACAGATGTTATTCACAGAGAGTGTGGCCAAGTCATTCCAACAACAAGAAGAAACCTCTATGCTTTCCAATTGACTGCCAAGCCTAGTCTTGAGCTAATTTCAAGTAAGCATGCAACTGTTATTCCCTGTCTTGATGAACCAGATGCACACAAGGTACTGACTAGACTGAGGATGGTATGGGATCCAGGTCCTACTTCAGTTCAAGTGATAAATATTCATGTCATCACAACATTAGTACCACTTCAGGATACTACTATGAAGGTTGAAGCTATAAAGTCCTTAGTGGCAATTTTTAGGTCCGTGGGGCATTGTATGAACAAACAGTTCAGAATACCAGATGCCAATTCTCTAAAAAATACAGCAGCAGTTATGGGTAATGATGAAGGTGGAAATGATCTCCCCGATGTGAGTACAGAGAGTGCAGAGCTCACTCAAGCTACTAAAATCAGAAGGGATGGTCTCATGATATGGGATCCAGGTATCTTTTCGTCATTTTTGACCTTGAGACAAGGTCAATTTAAGGAGAAGGGAGTTGATGCATTCCCAGTATCAACCACCATGCCTGGGTGCATCTGGGTGCATCAGTTAGTTTCCATAAAGTTGAGCCACACCCCCCCCCCAATCAGCCACATCATCATGAATCAGCCACATCAGCCTCTGACAGACAGTTATACAGCCTGTCCTTCAAGGCTGGATGAGCAACTGCATATAAAATGAGAAGGAGATAATTAGAAAGTTATGTGTGAGCTTGTATTTCTTTCATAGTGCAATTTACTACAGCTTTTACCAGCAATTTTTCTACAATTTCCTTTGTAGATCTGTTCTTCCATTCAATAAAGTAGTTTCTTCTCCAATTTGCTTGCTATTGTGTCAAATACGATGAAATCACCACCTGTTCCTGGAAATTTAGGTCGAGGACCTACCAGATCGATTAATGCCGAGATGGCACGATCGGTGAGGAAGAAGCCTCACAGTAGAATGAGTTGCCGACGGTGGTCGTCAACAAGGAGTCGCCATGGCGTTGGAGAGCGGATCTATTGGAGAAAGGAAGGAGAAGAAGAAAATGGGAAGGTTCAGTTGACCATGGGGCAGAGCTTTGCCATCATGGTGAGTGATGATTTAGGGAGGGCATCGGCTAGACGGCGAAGGCGGTAGTGGCCGTTACAATTGGGCGGCGGAGGGTTGGCCGGAGTAGGTCGGTGGAATGGACAACGGTGATGACACAACTAGGTCGGTGGAAGAAGGCTCCGGATCCTTCTACAAGGATGGGGGTCGTCGCCGGTGAGGAATGCTGCTCCGCTCGTCCTCCTGTAAATGAAATTAAAGAGAAGAGAAAAAGAAGAAGGAATGAGTTACGCGAGTTATGAGCTGAAGATTTTGGATCGGTCAATATTGACCGGTCATGGCATGGGCTCTGCTGGTGGCCTGGCATTTTGGTCCAACATGGGCCTTAGGCAGTATAGCAAGGCTATAATATGTGGGCTTGTTTTGGAAGCAAGGTTGAGTTATTTAGGACAAAAAAAGAAAAAAAGTGAAATAGAGGGTTAGTTGAGATGGCTCTGGGGTGGCTTTATGTGTAGGGAATGCTAACATGTGGCTTAGCTCAAACTAAGAGAACTTAAATTATAGTAGATGGATTCAAGGAAGGGACTATGACCTGTCCCAAGAGTTTCAACTCATAACTTAGTCTAAATATAATAGATACTAAATCAATAGCTAATAAGATAGTTAATCAAGATCTAACAGATAATTAGGATGAAAATAGGTCAATAGAAATTTATTGAAATTGGAAAATAGGGGTTACAAGTCTACCCTCCTTAAAAAAATTTCGTCTTCAAAATTTAAGGAGTGCAAATAGCCAAGTACATCAAAATCACTTAAACAAGTGCATGTATTTCTCCCTCGTCTCATACTCTCTCTCCCATGTAGACTTCCTAGGAGAGTGGTGCCTCCAAGCTACTCTGACTAATGCTATGGTCTAGCTCCGCAACTGCTTCTCCCTGCGATCCATGCTCTCCACAGGCTGCTCCTCATATATGAGATTGGGTCCTACCTCAAGCTCCGAATGGTCTACAATATGGCTGGGATATGCAATGTACCGTTTGAGCTGGAAAACATGGAAGACATTGTGGACCCCGTCCAGACTAGGTGGAAGTGCCAACCTATATGCCACTGGTCCTACTATCTCCATTATCTCAAATGGACCAATGTACCAAGGACTGATCTTCTTTCTTCCCGAACCTGATAGTGCATCGGGTAGAGGATATCCTCAGGAAAATATAGTCTCTAACAACAAACTCTAGAGGCCTGCGATGACTGTCTTCCCAGTGCTTCTATATATCATGAGCCACTCTGAGTCTGTCCCTGATCAATCTGACATTCTCGGCTGCATCTACTATCATCTCTGGCCCTAGCAATACTCTCTCTCCCACATCATCCCAAGATAAAGGCGTCCGACACAGTCGGCTATAAGTACCTAAAAAGGTGTCATGCCTATAATAGCCTGATAACTATTGTTATAGGCAAACTCTACCAGATGTAAATGGTCTTTACAAGACCCTCCAAAATCCAAGGTACAGACCCTCAACATATCCTCTAATGGACTGTCCATCTGTCTGTGGGTGATAAGTAGCATTGAACGTCAACTGGGTGCCCAAATTCTGCTACAAACTCTTAGTGTGAAGTAAACCTGCTATCTCTGTCTGAAACGATGCTGACCGGAACCCCATGAATCTGCATAATCTGCCTCATGTAGAGCTCTTCTACTTTCTCAGTCGACAATCCTACCTTGAATGGAATAAAATGAGATAATTTTGTCAGTCTATTCACTATGACCCATATAGCATCTTTCCCGCCGGGTGTTCGTGGTAAGCCTGAGACAAAATCCATAGTTATATGCTCCCACTTTCATTCGGGAACATATAAAGTCTTGAGTAGTCTCCCAGGTCTTTGACGTTTAGCTTTAACCTGCTGGCATAGCAAACATCAAGAGACAAATCTGGCTACTTCTCTCTTTATCACATACGACCATACATGCTCACGAAGATCCTTGTACATCTTCGTTTCCCCTGGGTGGATAGAATATTGTGACTGATGAGCCTCCTTCATAACTTCCTCTCTCAAGCTACCCTTAGGCACACACAACCGAGTACTATGCCTAAGTAATCCACCCTCTGCACATGAATCCAAAGGTTACAGATTCCCTCATCAAGAAACTGGGCCTCCATAATCTTCTCCATCAATCCAGACTGAATCTTCATATTCATCATTTATCCCTCAACTCCTGGAATAATGACCTCAATCCCCAAGCTCTATATGTCCTCTAGAAGATGTCTCACCATAGTCAGAAACTTAGCCATAGGATATCTATCATGAGTGCGTTAGCTACAACATTCGCCTTCCCTAGATGATATTGTAGATTGATGTTAAAGTCCTTCATAAGCTCCATCTACCTTCTTTGTCTCATATTCTGTTCCTTCTGAGTGAAGACATATATATTTTAGTCTTTTATGATCTGTAAATATCTTCACTCTTTTCCCATAAAGATAGTGCTTCCAAAACTTCAAGGCAAATATGACCGTTGCAAGTTCCAGGTCATGGGTTGGATAGTTCTTCTCATGTGGCCTCAGCTATCGAAAAGCATATGATATTACCCTTTTATTCTGCTCCAGTACACACCCCAGTCCATTTTCTAATGCATCACTGTATATAGAGAATCCCCCTGATCCAGATGGTAAGGGTAGGATAGGAGCCATAGTCAATCTCTTCTTCAATTCCTCGAAAGCTACATGTCAAGCCTCTGTCCAAACAAACTCCTCATCCTTCCGAATGAGCCTGGTCATAGGTTCTACAATCTTAGCAAAATCCTGTACAAACTTCTTGTAATACCCTGCCAGTCCCAAGAAGCTTCTGATTTCTGCCACCGAGCTGAAAGTCGCCCATGACTTTACTGCCTCTATCTTCTTTGGTTCCACTGCGTCTCCAGTCACCATGTTGTTAGTCCAATGATTACATCGTGTTTTTGAATATGGCTAATTAATTAAGTTTAACATAATGATGTCATTAATATTCATATACTCACTATCATGTTGCTACTTAAATTTAGCATTGTCTTAATTGTTCTATATTATATTACTACGATTTTATCGTACTATAATATATTGTTTTGCTCGTTTAACATGCATTTGTTGACATGCAGTAAGCATGCTCAAACATGATCAAACCAGGACATACGCAATGGAAAATTAATGATGAGCCCAAGATGGCATCTTACAAGAAGATTTCTCTGAACCGCCTAGCTACATATCCGGGGCCACGCATTGGGGGTTCCGCTGCCTGGTCAGCGGACATGGGTCGAAGGGGCATCACCCACCATAGGGGTTCGGGGGCGAAGCCCCCGAAAGGTATTCAATTTTTCAGATCTGTATATCTTTGGACAACTACTGTCAAGGAAAAAGAAGTCTTCAGGTCTGCTTAAATATCAGAAGAAAGGCGTCATCAAAGGGCTCTTAGTTTTCCTATTTGTTCTAAGTCTGTAATTTTCAATTTATTGAGTCTAGGAGAATGTGTACGTTGAGTCGCACTGTGTCATCTCAACCCCTAGACATATCTCTCCAAGCTCTACCATACAAACGGACAAATTCCTAACCAAACCAAACCAATGCTAGTCATATAGAGCTTCTGGCCCACGGAACACAAAGTTCGAGTAAAACTTTGTCTAAGGCAGAGTTCGGGCCGAACTCTGCCCCCTGATTTTCAGCACCCTAATTTTTTGGGCCTACTTGATACATGCTGTCCAACGTTCAAAAATTGAATTCTTGAGATAGAATTTGGGCCGAACTCTGCCTCCCCAGAGTAGTATAAATGGAGCTTGAATTCTCTCATTTCAGATCATCTCTTACTTTTAAATATTCAAGATTTCTAAGCTCTACTACTCCAATCCTCATTCTTCTATATCTCCTAGGCTACAACTTTCCTTAGTCCTAGGTGCTCAGTACGATATCAGCTAGAAGTTGTGTGCAAGAGTGAAAGAAAGATCACTTGGAAAATTCTAGGTCTCGCTTTCCACGAAGTTAAAGTGTTCGAGCGCTTCGATCTAAAAGCTCGTGTTTTGTAAAAAAGTTTGCAAGCTCTTCGGACTAAAGGCACGTGGTGTATGCTATTTCATAAATAGTGGATTTCAATCCCGAGCGAGAGTTTTCAGGCCTGGACTAGTCCTCCACGAAGGAAACCAGGTTAAAATTGTTGTATTTGCGTATGCTCTTCCGATCTCTATTTATTTCTGTATTTCTCTTTGATTACTTACTCTCTTGATAGTTGTTTTCTGGAGGTGATATAGAGTTGAATTTTTAATTGGTTATTATCGACACAAACTCTATTCACCCCCTCTAGATTTGCCTACATGTAACTTCAATTGGTATCAGAGTAAGGACTCTATTGTTATGCTTAACATCCTTAGAGTAGATCCTTGTTTATTTTTCTATGGCATCATATTTCTCCTCCTCCGATAAAGAGGGTTTTACTTCTAGTAGCATGGACAATCATGTTTTTTCTAAATGCAAGAAATGCTCTAAGTGGAAAGCTATAGCTAAACAGTCCTTAGAGATTCTTGAAGACTTTTATTCTACAAATGAAGAACTTTCAGAAAAGGTCATTCATTTAGAAGAATCTAATGAGTTGTTGAGAAATGAAAACAATGATTTATTATCTAGACTTGACTCTCAAAACACATCTTGTGTTTCTTTAAAGAGTTTGAAAAAGGCTTTAATTTTGAAAATCAAATCTCTTTCCTCATCAATAGAAGATCTTAAGAAGCAAGGACATGAGCTAAATCATTTGCATGATTCTTCTATTCAGTCTTTAAAGAAACAAAATGATGATTTATTTCTAGAATTGCTTTATTTGAAAAAGAGAATTATGCTTTAAATGCTAAATTTGATTATCTTACCTATTTGCATAATGATTTGCTATTAGAACATGATATTCTTAAGACAAAATCCATGCATGCTCACTCTAGAGATATTCATCATTCTAGTATGTCACATGTTCATAATTATGCTCATTCCGATACATGTGCACACACTAGTATTAGGTGCTTCTATTGCTCTCGTATTGGACACATGAGTGTAACTTGTCTTATCTACCAATGCTAGAGTAAATAGTATAGGGTCCTAAAGCTAAAAAATGTGAATCCAAGTTTATTTGGATAGCAAAGTCTTCGCCTAATGTTGTAGGTGGAGCTACTTGTATCGGGACATAGCACCAAGGAGCGTGTTGGTGGTTGCAAAGCTCAAAGGTCGTCTTCCAAGTAATTGCACCAACACAAGTGTGTCCACTAGAGCCACTTTGGTAACATGCTAAATGATTCTCTTTAATGGTTTATATTTGTAAAATCTAGCTTGTTTCTCTTGATGTCATGCTACTAGCTCACATTGATATCCTTTAGTTGCTTATTATATAAATCAATGTGAGACATAATACTAGCATGCTTAGTTAATTTTCTTACTATTTCTTTTATCTAGCATGACTAATTACTTAGCTTAAATGATTAGTTCACACTATGTAGTTTATTACTCATTTTCTATTAGTGACACACATTTATATATGCATGCTCGTTATTCTTAATCTTTATTTATAAGGCATGCATATTACTCTAGTCCATAGGATCGTGGTTTTGATTTAAGTTAATATGATTTTAACTCTCCGTCCTTAAAGTTTTGACATAGGTACTTCTTGCCGATTTGTATTTAATATGTCATATTTATCTTAATCGGTATTTGTGAATATATGTGTTTAGCACAAACTTCTTATCACTTGACAATTATACACTTATACTTCCATTTTAACCTTGTGCTTACATAATATATTCATTATTGTTTTTCATGTTTTATTTTGATTAAACCTCTTATGAATCAATTATGTATTTTTCTAATAAAGCCTATTTATACGTGGTTTTGAATTTGTGATAGTTTTTCAAACATTCATTAAGGATACATAACTATATTCATTAAATCTCCATTTACATGCAGATCATGTATTTCTTATATTGATATTTTTTTGTATAAATAACTTTATGTGGGCATATGAGTTCAGCTCAAGTTTTATATTATTCTGAAGAGTATCTATTCATACTTGTGCTAACTTCATACTTTATCTATTGATTCTTTTGACCAAATTTGTGTTATCTTTTCTTGAATCAATTAGCTTCCTCCTTAAAGCTTTCTTTTGATAATATCTTCTTACCTCTTAGGTGACTTTATGGACACATGTCTTTTACTTGATTCTTGAATATTTTCATATATGCCTATTGGATACTAATAAAACTATATATATATATATATGCCTATTGTATATATATATATATATATATATATATATATATATATATATATATATATATATATATATATATATATATATATATATATATAGTTTTATCTATGCGATTCCAACTGTTGATATTTATTTATTCAATACTTTTAAGTTGGAATGTTGAGAGAAAATATTTATTAGTATCTTGTTCATAACTTTTATAGAAGTTCTTTTAAAGATTGCATGGTTTTGTGCTTTACCTTACTTGTTTAAATCACCGTACTTATTAGTGCATATTTTGATTATGTATCTTCTATATATTTATCTCCATAAGTGCACTATTAAAATGTTTGTTTTGAAAATATTCTTAGCAAATTTTGATGATCATTCTTTGATTATTATTTGGGTATTTACCTTTCTTATACTTTGGGTTTTTGGATCTTGATGTTGTTTGATGATACTGCATATATTCCTTTAAATTTAAGTTCTTAAAAGTAAAGAACATTTTAGGATCAAGCCAAAAGGGTCCTTCTGTCATACAAGTGTAAATAGCCTAGAGCGACACAGTTTACTACTCTTCGGACTACCGTTAGCTGGGAACCGGCCCCTACAGCTAACCCAAAGTGATCAATACTTTATAGACTTAAGATTTATTAAGGTATACTTGCAACCATGGATCCAATGTACTGTACCCGGTCCCCTAAGTTTCAGAATACATCATCATATCTAGCCTTATATTTTAAGCTATAAATATTTTATTATTATTGGCCAATGATGTTTTTGTAGCATATGAGAATACATGTAATTGATATATCATACTTCTCATGTCCTTAGCTACTATGGTTTGAGCTTAAGTGTTGAGATTTTTCATTTCCAGAGAATATACCTATTTCATAATGGCTATAATATTTTGCATTCTCTAGATCGATATATTATTTCATTATCTTCGGTTAACCTCAATACTTGGCAAAGAGATTTGTTTCATTATATTTTCATGAATATCTTTTTAGCCTCATTTTGAGAAAAGCATAACTCTGCTATTTAAGTTATCCTCTTGCTCTTATTCTTGCTTAGTAAAGGGTCTATAAAGCATTTTGATTATTCAAAATGTATTATCCTTAGTGTGAACTCTATGCTTAAGCATGTATTTTAGTGTTAGTGTCTTAAGATTTAATGAGCACATTTTTCCTGTTAATGGCCTATCTCATTAATCTTAATTAGTTATGTAGCTTGCTTATTTACGATGTATTGTTAAGCTACATAATTTTTGTTCACTTTCACTCATCTAGCTATCTTCTTGAATTTCAATCTATATGTGATATGCTAGTTTACAAAAACAAGATTTATGAATTTTCTTGATGAAATTTGTATTCTATTTTAGATACATATGTTTGGTCTCTAAAATTTGTTTGACAAATTTTTTTTAATCTTGTTTCCATTGAGGTTTGTGATTCATCGCCTTAACTTCCTTCCGCACTAGTCATTAGTAAGCATCTCTTAAATTTATCTCATCTTTGAGTCATAATTTTATCGTATTATCATATTACATCTCTTTAGATTAAATCTGCAATAATTTAAATGAGATTGACTCTTTCTCCATATTTTCCATCGATTTGTAAGATTTTATTATAAATATGAATTTGTGATTTTCTCTTGATGAGATTCGTTGGATTATGTTTACTTTTATTGATAAATAATCCTAATGGTTGAGTAGTTCTATATTATCTAATTATATGGTTATCAAGTTAATTTATTACTCTACTTTGATTACTCATGGATTATCACATATGCTCTTTGCTATTTGAACTTCATTGGTTTCTCTTTTAGTATTAGTAATGTTGGATTATTACCCGTTGATGGGTACATATGTGGTAAAACATACATAGTCCATGCAAAGTAATAAATTGGTTGATTCGTTCTTAATTAGATAATCATGGACATGATTTTTTAGTTTTATATTTTTGAGCTATATTATGATTCTCATCATAATTGTTTTAATGGACCTTATTTCTTTTCATGATGGTCTACTTCTCAAAAGGTAACATGCATTGATATATCATATTTAAATATGAGATTCTTCTATATAGGCTAATGTATGTCATCTTTTGATTAAATATGCTTAATTAAAATATTATTTTGATCATTCATCTTTAGTGGCTATTAAGTGGATATCTCTTCTTGACGAAAGATGACATTATTCATTTTATGACGATTTTATACCCTTATATGCATTAAGCTAGTGGGAGAAATCTATAGTTGATTTATCCCTAGATCTTGATGTTATTATTTTTTATGCTATAAGTGCTTTGGAACTAGATACGCATATTTTGAGGAGGAGCACATTAATTTGTCCGATTCATTTATACCCTTTAATATGTCGTATACCTAATTCATCTTAGACCCATATGTATGTCGGCGAGCAAGAGAGAAGATGAACTTCGTGTTGCCACATGTAACGCGGCATAGGGTTCTAAGACTCTCAAGAAGTCATCCAAGAATCCTTCCGTACCGGCCACTAAGCCCAAGAAGCGGCCCGATAGTAGCAAGGCAAAGGTACCCAGCACAGGTGTGTTCCAAGGCACACGTTTGAAATCTCTATTGGGTGCCACGTCAGATGTCGGGGGTAGCCAACCTCCCACTATTCATGACAATGCCACATTCGAATCTGAGGAGGAGCCATACGATACGGATGCCTCCACATGTACAGCAAGCCACTAGACTGGGGGTAGCAACCGCAATGAGTCTGAGGAAAACCGTAACCTCCCAGTCTATCCTCAGGACGACAAGGCTCAGGCATCTAAGTCAGAGAGCGAACGATCTACTGTCCCTCCACCCATCCACACACAAGGTCTGTATTTATGGCTGAGGGGATGAGGCGGACAATAGCGAAGCGCCTTACCAGATGAAACGTATCGAAGCTCTCGAGATGAGCCTAGATACGTTAAATGCCACAATAAAGACTCTGTCTTCTCTCATGTTGGAGATCAAGAGGAATTTGGTACCCACTGTCTCCACACCTATGCCTGGTCCAGCAGCCAATAATGGATCTAGCAAACTGCCCGCCATCCATCAGGCGGGACCATCGTCGTCTACTCCATCGACTATAGGCCCGACAATGTCAACCGAGATATAGCAGGACATCAAGGAACTATATGCTCGCTACAATGCCAAAGAGAACCAAGCAACACTTCGAAAGATGGGAATTCGGCAGCCATATCCTACCGAGTGGGACAACGTAGTTTATCTTCCCAAGTACAATCCGCAGACGCTCACGCCTTACGGGAGAAAGGAATCTCCCCGACGATACTTGAGGTACTTTGCCTCAGCGACAGGGCACTTACCGAAGGACAACGCCTTCCTTACCAACATCTTCATAGGAGATCTGCAGGGGGTAGCTTATGAATGGTTCTGCAGCCTTCTGAATGACTTATTTCATCGTTCGAGGACCTGAAGAATCTATTCATAGATCGATTCTATGAAGGAGGGATGGACATGACAATATCAACTCTCATGGAGGTCGTCCAGAGAGATAAGGAGCCAGTCTGTGCATATATTGAGCGCTTTTGTCAGACAGTCTTAAGGCTACCGTCTGGTATGCCCTAGCCCATGTTTATGGACTCATGCCGCAAGAACATGCTTCCTGCGATAAAATTGTGGCACAGTGCACCTTGAACAGAGTGGACGCCTTTCATTGTAGAGGCGGATGTGGCACAAAAGAAAGCCCAGGATGTGCAGATTTTGGGACTGAACTTTCCTTCTCTCGAAGACAAGGGAAGACGTTCGTCTAGCAACAACCCCAAGGACGTTAAAGTCAAGCAGGCCATGACCGTCAACATCTCCAAAGGTTCGGTAACCATGAACCCTAAGTCTGCAGAAGCGCAGAAGCTAAGGGAGACTTACTCCTTCAACGACGAGGATACGATGTAACTCTTTAATATGCTGACGAAGAGTGGCAAGCTGTCTCTCCCAACACCAAAGCGCTCCGATGAAGTGAGGAAGGTGGACAACCCTAAATACTGCCATTATCATCAGTATGTCCACCATTCGATACGAGATTGCTACATGTTGAAAGGACAAATTCAGTGCCTTATCGACGCCAAAGTCATATCACTTGACTATGAAGAAAATACTGTCATGACTAACATGGTTACTCTCCAGTTTGGAAGTTTCCAACCACGGAGGTACAGGACGGAGTCATCCCCATCCGAGGGCAACAATAGAAGCAGTCAATCTTCCACCAGCGTGTGACAATGCTCAAGGGCTCATCCCGTTCTCCACACCATGAGACGAGGTCATGTGGGTCCACCCCGACCTTACTCCCGATATGATGGTGCCTACAACCCCTTCTGTCAAAGAGAAAAAGGTTATGGTCTCGGCTTCGACCGATGACACCTTGGTGACCACTCGCTCAACGCAGCAGCAAGAGGAGAACAAGGCTCCAGAGGAGGCAGCGCCTCCACCAAGTACAGCCCATGTTCCTGATGTATCAGAGGCAGGCCCATCTCAGACTCCTACTGCAGATAGGTAGAAGCAAAAGAAGGTTCGCTTTGACAAGCCTCTCAGAAAAGACTCGGCAGTAGGGCCTATCAAAACCTACAACTTCGACATACTAGCGCAGCTAGCCAACACCCCGGCTAGATTGTCACTTTTCAAGACCGTCCGTCTCTCCAAAGAGACCCGAGATGCACTCAGCGAAGCTTTGCAGAACATTGAGTCCTTCCTCACTCAGGTGCGACCACAAAAGGAAGACCCTACGGCCTTCCCACATTGTCACAACATGGTCGAAGTGATACCCAATATCACCTTCACCCAACAAGACATGCTGCTGAAGAACAATCGGCATAATAGCCCTCTGTACTATACAGTGTATGTCGGTGCCGTTAGAGCCGATCGCATCCAAATCGACACGGGCTCCTCTCTCAGCATCAACATAAGGAGTCTGCTCCAAACTAGGGATTCCGATGTATCGGCTGACTGCATCAAACACAAAAGTCAGCGGCTTCAACGCAAGGAAGAGCGAGCCTCTGGGCAAAATTTGCTTGAAGTGCCAAATCGGCGGTCTCCACACCGAAGTGACTTGCTATGTCATTGACGCTGACATAAGTTACAACATGCTGCTTGGATGACCATGGATCCATGAGTACATGATCGTTCCTTCCACCCTCCATTAGTGCATGAAGTACGTGGCCAGCGACGGGACTATCAAGACCATGTTCGCTGACATCGACCCATTCCGGGGACTTGAAGCCTACTGTGCGGATGCTGATCTATACAAGTCAGTCCCTTGGGACAATGAGGGCAATGATGTTGATGACGAGGCATAGACGACCTCAGGAAGCACAGCGGTTGCCGAAGAACCTCTAAAGGTTCGACTGAAGGGAAGACCCCCAAGGTGTCTGCGTCTCTCATCGTCAAGCTCCGAGGCAGAGCACCACCTTTGCCCTCAGTAACGTTAGATGATGGCTAAGAGCCTATGCGCTTAAGGCTACCTTAGAGGTCCCCAAGGCCGACCATGAAGGCGCAAGAGCCTCCGACCGCGACCCCTTTGGTGATCAAACTAAAAGGGAAGCGTCCTCCTCCTTCTCCCTCGACAGCCCTAGTCCTCAACGATGAGGAGCTAGGAGACTACATTTGCGCTAATACGGAAGCATACTCTTTTGATGATGTAATCCCTCAGGATAAAATCTCTCATTTTATTAATAGAAAGTTGTCTTCGAATTACTCTTGTGCATATTGGAACAGTAGATATTTCCTAGACAACTCCCTATGTAAGCTATAAATGCAAGTACAACCGCCAACCATTAAAGCCAAGTTGTCCCCTCCCGGGGCGCCTACTTCTTCGTTCCAGCAAGAAGAAAAGAAGAGGAACCCATCTTCTTTGGTCGAGTGGAGCATCCTCAGCGACTAGCTCCCGAAGATCTAGAATTCGACAGCGACAAAATGTAGCTCTACTACCATGCTACTCAGCCTAAATACCTTATACAGAAGATGGGTTACGACCTGAACAGCAACAAAAGGCTCAACTATGGTAAAGGTCGGCGCCTTCCCTTACGGATTCAAGCTCCGAAGGGAAAGGCCCAAAACTATTACCAGCACACCCACCGGGGGTTGGATTATATTACGCCCACTTCTAATTCAGAAGGCTCGGAGACAGAAGTCATGATGCACTTACACTCTTCTGACTCCTCAACCTGGGACTCCGATACTAGTACCAGCCAGGTCTTCAAAAGGATGCTGTCAGCTAACATGTCCTCTACAAGCCCTCCAGTCAAAGACAAAGACCAGGCGGTCGAGTACTTCAAAGATGAACCTTGGGCTCAACTCATGGGGTCTCAATGGAAATGGCATTTCGAGCAGCACGAACCTCCCACAGAAGATGAAGTTATCCAGGTCGAATTGGAAAACGAGGCCTCCTCGAAGCCCATCTTCATCAGCAAGAGTCTGACAGAAGAAGACAAGCAATCTCTGATACAGCTTATCCAAGAATACATCGACGTCTTCGCTTGGAGATACGAGGATATGTCGGATCTAGACCCGCAGGCTGCCATGCATCGCCTCAACATCTTGCGCAATGTCAAGCCTGTTAAGCAAGAACAACGTCGATTTCGTCTGAACATCATGGATGCTATCGAAGAAGAAGTCGACAAACTCATCGAGAGTGGCTTCATCCGTGAAGAGCAACATCCAGATTGGGTGGCAAACGTCGTCCCGGTCACCAAGAAGAATGAGAAGATACGAATTTGTATAGACTTCAGGGATCTCAATTCAGCTTGTCCTAAAGACGAATTTCCCCTACCTATCACTGATGTGATGATTGACAACACTTGTGGCTTCAAGCGTATGTCATTCATGGATAGTTTCTCTGCCTACAACCAGATCAAGATGCTCCCCAAAGACGAGAAGCATACCATATTTCAGACTCCAAAATGGGTGTACTGTTACACGATAATGCCCTTTGGATTGAAGAATACGGGAGCAACATACCAGAGGGCTATGAGCATGATATTCCGCAAGTATCTCCAGAAGACGGTCGAGTGTTATGTCCATGACATTGCCGTTAAGAGCGAGGACAAGTCCAACCACTTGGACGACCTACGGACGGTGTTCGATCTAATGCGAATGCATCAACTGAAGATGAATCCGACCATGTCCTTCCAAGGCGTTTCCAGCGGCAAGTTCTTGGGCTTCATCATCACAACAAAGGGAATTCACATTGATCCAAAGAAGACTAAGGCAATTCTGGACATAGCTCCTCCAAGAAATCTCCGAGAGCTTCGAGGATTGCAAGGGCGCTTGGCGTATATCAGAAGATTCATAGAGAATTTTTCCGGTAAATGTCAACCCTTCACCAAGTTAATGAAGGAAGGGGTCTCCTTTGTATGGACCGAAGAATGCCAACACGTATTCGACGACATCAAAAAGTACCTCACCAGTCCTCCCGTACTAGTAGCACCAGTCGTGGAAAATCCCTTTCTACTATACGTCCGAGCTATGGACCATTCTCTTGGTGCCTTACTAGCCCAAAAGAATAGTAAAAGCCACGAGAAGACGATATACTATCTCAGTCGAACCATGATTGGAGCCGAACATCGGTATAATCCTGTTGAGAAAGAGTACCTTGCCCTTCATTTTGCCATTCAGAAGATACGGCACTATGTGACTGGACAGACAATCTATGTCGTGTCCCGGATCAATCCCTTAAGAGTCCTTATGACGAAGCCAGGGGCATTAAACTCACGATTTGCCATGTGGGCAATCCTTCTGATTCCCTATGATATGGTGTTCGTCCCGTAGAAGGCAGTCAAAGGCCAAGAGCTAGCAGATTTCTTGGCAGCACATCATGTGCCAGAGACATCAAGACTCTATGAAGAGATCCCCGACGATGTTCTGGAGTCCAATACAGTCTTAGACAACTCAGTTTAGTACATGTTCTTCGACGGAGCCTCGAGAACGGGACCAAAGGGTGATTTTGTCGTAGGGGTCGGGATCATCCTCATTACTTACGACGGTCTGGTTATCAATCGCATATATTCCCTCATGGAGTCGTGCACCAACAATGCTGTGGAGTATAACGCTCTCATCATTGGGCTCCAACTCGCTAAACAGCTGGGGGTTGACTATATCGAGGCCTATGCAGACTCGAAGTTAATCATCAGCCAGGTTTGTGGGCAGTACGAGATTCGACATGAAGACCTGATCCCCTACCACCAGGCTGCGATCGACATCATCTCCACCTTTACAGGGTTCTTTATAAAACATGTGTCGCACCTACAAAACTTGGAGGCTGATGCACTAGTTGGTCTCGCTACTTCGCTGGCTGCCCCCGTTGGGTCCCAATATACCGTTACGGTAATGGGACGGGAGCTAGTCTTTCCAAAGAACGCTCTGCACATATGTTAAAGCTACTCGCTACAAGCAGATACTGACACTCAAGATTGGCGATTCCTATTCATAGACTATGCAGTCTACGGGATCCTGTCTACAGACCCAAAGGAAGCAGCTTCCATCATAAGACACTCACTCCGATTCTTCTATGACACAGCCACCAAAATACTATATCGTTATTCATACGATGGACTCCTCCTACGGTGTTTGTCTCAGATAGGCGCAAGAGGCACTCCAAGAGGCGCATGATGGGACCTACGGAGCCCATCAGACTGGTCCTAAGTGTAGTGCTCCGTCCCTACATCGTACCCTGTACTCTGTCCATGGGGTGCGCGAGAAAGGAACATTGTCGCTATCGATTCGGTCGGGACCGATAGGTCTGGATCGACCGAGTCGATCGAACGGGAACGGTTGAATTAAGATCCATTCCTCGTTATAGAATGTCTTCTTCGGAACCAAGTCCCATATTCAGCGGGCTGCGCCTCGAGGATTGACACTGCGGCAGAGTCGGGAGAGACCTCCCGTTGCTCTGCTTTTCACGCCGCTTGCGTTGGTTTTGGCTTTGTTTTCTGAATGCGTTTTCGTGAATGTTTTCGATGGTTTTCATGGCTTGCATTTCAAACTCGCATTTCCTATCGAACTCCTTGAATAATGCAGTATTCTAATCGGTTGCTTATGCGATTTCAGGGAATCGCGTAGGCGACGTCTAGCACGACCAACAAGTTCTCTCGCCGAAGTAAAAACAAGGTTAGTGGCTGACCCTTCTCTTCTCGACCCTTTCTTGGGCAAATCGATAGTGTTGTTGCGGATGAAACAATGAATGCAAGGCCACGAACACGATAAAAATGAACAAGTTTCAAATAAAATGTAGGCTATATCTTCATAACTAAAAAGAATTGTCTTTGTACGGTCATTGGACAACTCGTGCACGAGGAACGGCTTCCTCGAGCGATACCCCGAGACACGGGATCGTTTTGGCCTAGGAGGAAGCAAAAGATAGCTGTGCTCAACGAAAGCAAAGATATGGTTAGTCGGGAGAACTTGCAGCGGGGCTCGCTACCCGCGCTGAAAGGGTCGCCGTCTAACCCAGCTATAGTCCAAATATGGCTTGTGGTGCCAGTGACCTTCACGAACACAAATTTGCATACGAAAATGATAACAACTAACAGGGAAGAACATTGTAAGTCTCAAAGGCGCGGCACGGTCCGCCGGGGGTAAGTTTCAAAGTAAATTACATTATGCTTGTCATTTCTCGCTTGAAATCATTAGGATGGTTAGAAACATTCATGAACTAAGTCATATAAACTCATGCAACCAAATGAGAGCTTGGAACTTAACTTGTCACGCACCAATACAAAGTGTAATGTACTGATCCTCGCTCTCCACACAGGTACACCGAACCACGAAGGGCGTGCCACCTAAAATCCCAAGGCGGCGTGGACACTTTTGAAGCCTCATTCGTGTAAAGGCTTGGTTCTGAATTCCTTTTTGAAGAATCTGCATTCAGTACAAAAGAAGACCAATGGCGGCTCGGCTTCCCTCAATCGCAGGTGGAAAGTGTTACTATTTTGCTTGTAAAATGGGATGTAATGTATGGAACGACTATCTCATCGGCGTTCATTTTGTAAGTCGAGTCATATTGTACCCCGCGCGGCAATGAATGTAATGAAGTCAATGTAAATGAAGTTTTATCAATGAAAAAGTCTACTTCTATTTTAAATGTGTTATTCAATTTCTCTGCGTAATCTAACTTGATGTTGTGTTTCGGATAACCTTATGACTATGCCTTGTGCGATCGCAACTTAGGTTCGCACGGCATCACGCCCGGGGGACGACTATCGATTTTACGGAATCGGGACGTGACAATAATGGTATCAGAGCACGGCTTTACATCCTTTGGCCTCGTGTCTAGAGTTCTAAACCTTTGACCTCGCATCGATAAGATAAATTGTTCCATACAATGAGTCCGTAATAATTTGTGACTGATGCATTTGCCTTCGTATCGCAGATGTGACGGAGCCCACGGCCGAGCAAGAACAGAGCGGTTCTAGCGGCTTTAGTAGTTCGCATCGTCCGTGGGCCGGACCTTCCAACGATACCATCGAAAGGATGCTGCGCATGATGGAGGCGCAGCAAAATCAGTCCTAGAACCGACATCAACAGGTAGAGGAACGATAGGCCCAGTTCGAAGCTCGCTTCGACGCGCACGCGAAACTTCAACAAAAGCAACTGGATACCCTGCAGCAGATCGTCCAAACAATGGTGGCCAACAGAAATTCTGCGACTGCGCCTACCGTCACCGCACCTACTGCCACCGGGCCGACGATCCAACCCATTGAAGTCGACACGACGGAGCCCGAGCATCAACCAGCAACACTGAAAAAGTACAACTTTGAAGTGTCAAAATTCAAGAAAGCGTGACGCACTTCCTTCAGCGGCTCCGAGGGTCCCTCCATGGCAATCGACTGGTTGGAAGAGCTGGAAGATCATTTCGAGCTGCTCGGCATTGAAGAATCCAAGCAAGTCGCCTGCGCACAACTTCAGCTACGGTTGAATGCGCACGACTGGTGGGCCGTGCATAAGCGAGCGATCCGACGCGACAACAACTCAGCACCGATCTCTTGTGCCATATTCCGCAAAGCCTTTGAAGTCGAGTACCTTCTGTCAGCCGTTTGTCAAGCGAAGGAGAATGAATTCATGCAGTTGAGGCAGGGAAATCGGACAGTAGAACAGTACGTCGCAGAATTCAACAAGTTATCAATGTTTGCTAGTGCGTTTCTGCCTACAGAAGAGTGTCGCGTGCGACGGTTCGAAGTGGGTCTGCGACACTCTATCGGTGCGCATGTCGGGGTCCCGGAGTACAAGACCGTGGGCGAGGCTCTGAATCACGCGGTTCGCCTTGAAAAATTGCATCCTTTCGGTGCTGACGACGTTGTGCGCCACTCAAATCACAAATGTCCTAGCTATACGGGAGGCAACAATCACACAACAAAGCGTCCGAACAATGGGGGCTACCAAGGACAAAGCACTAGGTCTCGTTGCACAAAATGTAATTACGTCGGACACGATGCCAGCGAGTGCCGTACACTAAACATCGACTGTCACTCTTGCGAGAAAAAGGGATAATATGCTAAAGATTGTCGTTTCCGACCGCAACGACAAGATGCGCTGCCACAATCAAATATCAAAATCGGGGCCCAGTTCCTCGATCTCCTCAGCCCACTCAATCCAACAACCAAGACCGACGCCCCAACACTCAGGGCCGCGTCTACGCCATGACTCGAGATGAAGCGTTGGCGTCAGATACAGTAGTGTCAGGTATACTAAAATTCAATAATGTGCCTGCTCGTGTGTTATTTGATTCAGGCTCTTCACATAGTTTTATATCGACAGACTTTGCCGTCGAGCACAAATTACCTATAATATCATTAGATCTCGACCTTAGCATAAGTACGCCTTCGGGCACACCAATTCTCACAAACTTAGCTTGTGCCGGCAGAATTATCTGTATCGGCGGCCAAAAGATCGGTCTGGATGTGATAGTTCTAGACATGAAAGACTTTGACATCATTCTGGGAATGGATTGGCTCGGGCCGTGCAATGCAACCATAGACTGCACTAAAAAGAAGGTCACATTCTGCATGCCTGGAGTACCTGAATTCTGCTACTCGTGTGGTGAGGCGTCGCCGACCTGTATGGTGATCTCCGCAATATCTGTTCGACGGATGCTGCATTCCGGGTGCGAAGGCTATCTAGCTTCCGTTCTAGACATGCGACAGGATGGTGGAAACGCGGGTCAGACCGACGTTATGGCAGAATTCCCAGACGTGTTCCCGGACGAGCTACCCGACATGCCGCCCGATCGAGAAATAGAGTTCACCATCGACACATTCCCTGACACCAGGCCGATCTCGAAGGCTCCGTACAGAATGGCCCCTACAAAATTGAAAGAATTGAAGGCACAACTTCAGGAATTATTCGACAGAGGGTTTATCCGTCTGAGTGTCTCGCCGTGGGGTGCGCCCGTGCTATTCGTGAAGAAGAAGGATGGATTGATGCGACTCTGTATCGACTATCGGGAATTGAATAAAGCCATCGTCCGAAACAAATATCCCCTGCCCCGCATCGACGACTTGTTCGACCAGCTCCAAGGTGCAACAGTGTTTTCGAAGATTGATCTGCGATCGGGTTATCACCAACTCAAAGTCGAGCCAGATGACGTACCAAAGTCTGCCTTCCATACTCGCTATGGCCACTACGAGTTCTTGGTAATGCCGTTCGGTTTGACAAACGCCCATGCCGTCTTCATGGACCTAATGAATCGGGTGTTCCGTCCGTTCGTTGACAAGTTCGTAGTAGTCTTCATCGACGATATCCTCGTCTACTCGAAGGATCGAGCGCAACATGCAGAGCATCTGCGGATGGTACTCCAAATCCTTCGAGAGAATCAGTTGTACGTGAAGATGAGCAAGTGCAAATTTTGGCTGAACAGCGTCTCATTCCTTGGGCACATCATCTCCGCTACGGGCATCGCAGTCGATCCGAAGAAAGTCGAAGCAGTTGCTGATTGGAAACGGCCCGCATCAGTTAGCAAAATTCGAAGCTTCCTAGGCTTGGCGGGATACTACCGACGCTTTGTGAAGGACTTTGCGAAGATCGCATCGCCGTTGACTCGCCTCACCCAGAAAGGAGTCGCATTCAAGTGGTCAGACGACTGTGAAGCTTCCTTCCAGGCGCTCAAACAACGGCTCGTTTCGGCCCCGATACTTGCTCTTCCTAAAAGGATGCAGGGATTTCAAATTTTCAACGATGCTTCTGGCTAGGGCTTGGGGTGTGTGCTCATGCAGCGGGATAAGGTGATATCTTTTGCTTTCCGGCAGTTGAAGCCGCACGAGAAGAACTACCCCACGCACGACCTAGAACTAGCGGCAATTGTGTTTGCGTTGAAGCTGTGGCGTCACTATCTCTATGGCGTGGCGTGCAGGATTTATACGGACCACAAAAGCCTCAAGTATCTCTTCACCCAGAAAGAACTGAATTTGCGATAGAGGCGATGGCTCGAACTAATCAAAGACTATGACTTATCAATCGACTACACGTCGGGCAAGGGAAATGTGGTAGCGGATGCGCTGAGCCGGAAGTACTTAGCTTCGTTATGCATCAACGATCGACTGCTGCGTGACTTGGAAGAAATGGGCATTGAACTCCGAGTTTATTTCAGAGACGTGAAACTAGCACAACTACGGGTGGAACCGAGCCTACTGGAGAGGATCAAGTCTGCACAGAAGGACGAGCCCTACCTAGAGAAGATGCGGAAGCTGATATCGACAGGGAAAGCGTCCGACTTTGCAGAGGACGAGTCGGGAGTGTTACGCGTGAAGGGACGACTATGCGTACCGGACGACGTAGAACTTAGAAAGGAGATAGTGACGGAGGCGCACTATGCAAAATATTTCTTGCATCCTGGCAGCACCAAGATGTATAAGGACCTCCACGTTGTCTTTTGGTGGCAAGGCATGAAGAGGGACGTAGCGCTCTTTGTGTCAAAATGTATGGCCTGTCAGCAAGTCAAAGCAGAGCACCATCGACCGGGCGAGAAGATGCAGAACCTCGCCATTCCAGAGTGGAAGTAGGATCACATCACTATGGACTTCGTTGTTGGCTTGCCGAGGACGTCGCAGGGAAACGACGCCGTCTGGGTCATCGTCGATCGACTAACCAAGTCAGCCCACTTTATCGCCATCAAAGTTAATTGGAGCGTCGACCGCCTTGCTCAGATATACCTTGATGAAATAGTTCGGCTGCACGGGGTCCCAGTTTCTATCGTCTCTGATCGGGATGGACGGTTCGTAGTGCGCTTCTGGAGTAGTCTACATTCAGCATTGGGGACTAAGTTGAAGTTCAGCTCAGCTTATCATCCTCAGACTGACGGCCAAACAGAGCGGGTGAACCAAATTCTCGAAGACATGTTACGACTCTGTGCGATCGACTTGAAGTCAAGTTGGGACGTCCATCTACCGCTGGCCGAGTTTGCATACAACAACAGCTATCAGTCCAGCATCCAAATGGCACCGTATGAAGCTTTGTACGGCCGGAAGTGTAGATCGCCCATTTGCTGGGATGAAGTCGGGGACGGTAGATACTTGGTCCGGAGCTGGTGGAGCAGACTGTGCAGAAGGTCAAGTTGATATGAGAAAGATTGAAGATAGCACAAAGCCGGCAAAAAAGCTATGCCGACACGCACCGACGCCCCCTCGAGTTCTCGGAAGGCGACCATATATTCTTGAAGGTGATGCCTATGCGTGGAGTTTCCCAGTTCGGTGGGAAAGGAAAGTTGAGCCCAAAATTTGTTGGCCCGTTCAAAATACTGAAGCGAGTCGCCCCGGTAGCTTACCAAATCGCCTTTCCGCCTGCATTGTCAGAGGTACATGACGTCTTCCACGTCACACAATTACGGAAGTACGTGCACGGTCCGGGGCATGTAGTAGATTTGGGTAAGCTGGACCTGAAGGCAGACTTGTCATATGTCGAATAGTCGGTGCAAATCTTGGAGCGCAAGGATAAACTTCTCCGCAACCGTGCTATTCCACTCGTCCGCGTCCTCTGGAGAAACCATTCGGTCGAAGAGTCGACATGGGAGCTTGAGTCAGAAATGAAGGAAAAGTTCCCTTCATTGTTCTCGTAGAGGTAGGTTCTATTTTAAGTTTCGAGGACGAAACTTTTTGTTAGTTGGTTATGGTATAGTGCCCCATCCCTATATCATGCCCCGTACTCTGTCCACGGGGTGCGCGAGAAAGGAACACTGTCGCTATCGATTCGGTCGGGATCGACCGAGTCGATCGAACGGGAATGGTTGAATTAAGATCCATTCCTCGTTATGGAATGTCTTCTTCGGAACCAAGTCCCATATTCAGTGGGCTGCGCCTCGAGGATTGACTCTGCGGCTGAGTCGGGAGAGACCTCCCGTTGCTCTGCTTTTCACGCCGCTTGCGTTAGTTTTGACTTTGTTTTCTGAATGCATTTTCGTGAATGTTTTCGATGGTTTTCATGGCTTGCATTTCGAACTCGCATTTCCTGTCGAATTCCTTGAATAATGCAGTGTTCTAATCGGTTGCTTATGCGATTTCAGGTAATCGCATAGGCGACGTCTAGCGCGACCAATAAGTTCTCTCGCCGAAGTAAAAACAAGGTGAGTGGCTGACCCTTCTCTTTTCAACCCCTTCTTGGGCAAATCGATAGTGTTGTTGCGAATGAAACAATGAATGCAATGGCACGAACACGATGAAAATGAACAAGTTTCAAAGAGAATGTAGGCTATATCTTCATAACTAAAAAGAATTGTCTTTGCACGGTCATTGGACAACTCGTGCACGAGGAACGGCTTCCTCGAGCGATACCCCGAGACACGAGATCGTTTCGGCCTAGGAGGAAGCAAAAGATAGCTGTGCTCGACGAAAGCAAAGATATGGTTAGTCGGGAGAACTTGCAGCGGGGCTCGCTACCCGCGCTGAAAGGGTCGCCGTCTAACCCAGCTATAGTCCAAATATGGCTTGTGGTGCCAGTGACCTTCACGAACACAAATTTGCATACGAAAATGATAACAACTAACAGGGAAGAACATTGTAAGTCTCAAAGGCGCGGCACGGTCCGCCGGAGGTAGGTTTCGAAGTAAATTACATTATGCTTGTCATTTCTCGCTTGAAATCATTAGGATGGTTAGAAACATTCATGAACTAAGTCACATAAACTCATGCAACCAAATGAGAGCTTGGAACTTAACTTGCCACGCACCAGTACAAAGTGTAATGTACTGATCCTCGCTCTCCATGCAGGTACCCCGAACCATGAAGGGCGTGCCACCTAAAATCCCAAGGCGGCATGGACACTTTTGAAGCCTCGTTCGTGTAAAGGCTTGGTTATGAATTCCTTTTTGAAGACTCCGCATTCAGTACAAAAGAAGACCAATGGCGGCTCGACTTCCCTCGATCGCAGGTGGAAAGTGTTACTATTTTGCTTGTAAAAAGGGATATAATGTATGGAACGACTATCTCATCGGCGTTCATTTTGTAAGTCGAGTCATATTGCAGCCCACGCGGCAATGAATGTAATGAAGTCAATGTAAATGAAGTTTTATCAATAAAAAAGTCTACTTCTATTTCAAATGTGTTATTCAATTTCTCTGCGTACTCTAACTTGATGTTGTGTTTCGGATAACCTTATGACTATGCCTTGTGCGATCGCAACTTAGGTTCGTACGGCATCACGCCCGGGGGATGACTATCGATTCTACGGAATCGGGGCGTGACAATAAGCTACAAGATCGACTGTGCCGTATTGGCTATTATTGGCCCACCATGATGGCAAATGCCGTAGAATATACAAAGAAGTGCCGAGCGTGTCAGTTCCATGTTGACTTCATCCACCAACCTTCAGAATATCTACACCCTACGGTAGTCTCTTGGCCATTCGAGGCATGGGGAATGGACATCGTTGGGCCGATCAGCCCGCCCTCCTCCAAAGGACACCGGTTTATCCTCAACATCACGGACTATTTCTCCAAATGGGCAGAAGTAGTACTATTGATAGAAGTGAAAACCTCCAACATGATCAGCTTTATCAAGCATCACGTCATTTACCGCTTTGAAGTTCCTAGGAGGATTATCCATGACAATAGCCCCCATTTCGTAAGCCATGCGTTCCATCGGTTTTGCGACAAGAACCGGATTCAGAATATGGCATCAACGACTTACAACCCTGCGGCTAATAGACTAGCCGAGGCATTCAACAAAACTATCGTCAAGCTGCTCAAGAAAGTCGTCTCTTCTAAGAAACGCGACTGGAATGAGAAGTTAGGCGAATGTCTATGGGCTTACCGTACGACCGTCCGCACACCCATGGGCAGCACACCATTCTCCCTTGTCTATGGGAGTGAGGAGTCCTCCCCTGGAGATCCAAATACCGTCCTTTTGGGTAGCTATCACTAACCAACTGATTGACGAAGACAACCAGCACCGACGGCTACAAGAGTTTGACGCGCTAGACGAAAACGCCTGCTAGCGTAGTAAAGAATTGACCTTTATTAGGCTCGTATTTTCGGTGCCTTTAACAAAAAGGTACAGGAAAGAACATTCTAAGTGGGCGACCTCGTCTTGGCAGTCCGAAGACCGATGGTGATGACTCACAAAATGGCAGGAAAGTTTGAGCCCACGTGGAAGGGACCGTTCGTTATAGAGGCGGTTTACTCTAATGGTGCCTACCGGCTAGCGAAACCTAATGGTGACTTGCTAATGAGGCCCATCTTGAAATAACGTGTAGGCAACTCTAGAGGGGGGTGAATAGAGTTTGTGTCATTAATAACCAAATAAAAATTAACTCTATATCACCTCCATAAAACAACTATTAAGATAGTAAATAAATCAGAGAGAAAGGCGGAAGTAAATAAAAATCAGTAGATTATACGCAAACACAGCAGTTTTAACCTGATTTCCCTCGTGGAGGACTAGTCCAGGCCTGAGAACTCTAGCTCAGGATTGAAATCGACTATTTGTGAAATAGTGTACAACCACGTGCCTTTACTCAGAAGAGCACGCCAACTTCTTACAGATTCGTAGGTGGCGAAACTTGGAATTGTCCAAGTGACTTTTCTTTTCAACTCTTGCACAAAAACTTCTAGCTGAATCGTACTTGAGCACCTTGGGGCTTAGGAAGTTTTGTGGCTAGTAGATTGGAAGAATAAGGCTTAGGTAGTATAAGGCTTAGATGATTGAGAGTGAGAGATAGAAAGATGATGAAGAGATGATTGAAAATGGTTGAAATCATGCCATATATATACTAGTCTGGAAGACAGAATTCGGCCAGAATTCTGTCCTCAAAATTCAAAAATATGGCCGTTGTACCAGCTAGCAATTGGTAACCCTAAAAATTAGGGTGCTGGAAATCAGGGGACAGAGTTCGGCCCGAACTCTGCCTCCTAGATGGCAGAATGGCCTTTGGGCTTATAGGCTTTGTTTGGCTTGGTGGATCTTAGACTTGGTTCAGGAATTAGTCTGTTTGTATGGTAGAACTTGGAGAGATATGTCTAGGGGTTGAGATGACTCAGTACGACTCAACGTACACATTCTTCTAGACTCAATAAAATAAAGATTACAGACTTGGAACAAGTAGGAAAATCAAGAGCCCTTTGATGACGCCTTTCTTCTGATATTTGAGCATTCCTGAAGACGTCTTTTTCCTTGACAGCATTCGTCCAAAGATAAACAGATCTGGAAATCTGAATACCATTCGGGGGCTTCGCCCCCGAACCCCCGAGGGGGGGGGGCGCTGCCCCCTCGACCCCTGTCCGCTGACCGGGCAGTGGAACCCCCGATGCGAGGCCCCAGATAGGTCGCTACGCGGTTCGGAGAAATCTCTTTGTATGACGCCGTCTTTGGTCCAACATCAATTCTTCATTGCCTATGTCTTGGTTTGATCATGTTAGATCATGCTTACTGCATGTCTACAAATACATGTTAGGCTAGCAAAATATGTTACAGTACGATACAAGCATAGCAATATAATATAGGACAATTAGGACAATGCTAAGTTTAAGTAGCAACATGATAGTGAGTATATGAATATTAGTGACATCATTATGTTAAACTTAACTGATTAGCCATATTCAAAAATACGATGTAATCATTGGGCCAACACATCAATGGCAAGTTCCTGAAGAAGTATTACGCCTGAAGAAGGAACTGGCATAGGTTTCCACATCCCCTACGGGTGCCTATAGGTTATGGTAAGGGGATTCCTATCTTCATGATCGAAACTTAACAAGGTGACGGTTGGAGGCATTTAATGCTGAAGCTTAAATACGACGTCAGCCTGGCAATAGACGTGATGGGCATTTTGTCTACAAAGAGACACGTGTTCATGCTTGTGTTCAAAGTACCCTGATCTTGACCTAAGTTCGGGACACTTTGGGGTCTTGTAGAAGCATGAAAAATTTCAGCATAATACAAGACGCAGAGGCGCAGACGGTCAAGCACGCTAACAACAAAGACAAAAGTCACAAACAGATGAAAAGCTCAGAAGTCCTTTTTTTATTAATCATGGCTACAAGAGTCTGCTATAGACTCGTCATGATTACATAAAAGACTGTATAAAGACATAATTACAAGGATCTGTTACAAAAGACTTTGTGATTACATGTGCCAAACGAAAACTGCTACGAATCTACGCTGGGGTAACTTTTTACTGTGTGATAGTCATGGAGAGAGGTACTTTGGATAGAAGATGTGAATACAGTCTCCGTCAAAGTCTCCACCACAACTTTCCCCCTCCAAATGTGCAGCACTTTCGGAAGCAGCTATTGGCCCGCCGAAAGCTCAGGCCACAGTGCAGCAGGAAGGCCCTTTTTTAAAAGGGCATCAGCTTCCGAGGCTCTTCTAGCCTAACAAAAGCACGCCGCCGCCAATGAGCAGGACAGAGCACAACCTGTGGCTCTCTGGGTTGGCCATCCACCCACAAGCTAGGTTATCAGGACCTCCAAGACCTCCAAGGCATCGCCCAGGTTCGAACTCCTCATGAGAAGCATTCCAGCACGTTCCGAGGCTCATCAACAATAATTCTACGAAGGCACAGCTCCTTTGAACGAAGGAATCCTCAACCATATTCTAACTTAGGCAAGGCCAACCGCCACTCGAAGCTATGTCTGGATCCAGCATGGCGTTGAAGGATAAAAGAAGAAGAAGAAGACGTGACTCTTCAGAAGAAACTCCCCCTTTATATAGGGCGGGAGTAGTCCAAAACGTAGGCCACATGGCCGACGGTCAAAGTTTCCATATTAATGGGATAAACCTATGTAATACCCCAGTCCAAAAATATGTAGGACTAGGTACGTAGACATGCCAGCTGTATACATACGAAGTATGTTCCAATACATGGAATCCTCGTATGTGTACATAAGCTATAAATGTAGTAGAACCAAGGCTAGCTAATCTTATCCACAAAATAAGGAATAAAAGATACCATATAATAACCATGAATTGTCTTTGTACAATATGTTGGACGGAGACAAATCCACTACCAACAAGTAAGGGAAAAAATACATGAAAAATAAAATAAATTGTCGAGAGTAGCAAAGAAAGATCCAAGACACGTCATCTTCGAAGGGAATGAGAAGATCACGACCTCGACAAGAATACCTGCGGAAGACAAGAACACACAACTGGAGAGATAACCAGGTCCTCAGAGGGACGTAACAAGATACACAATATCATGCCATATAAACTGAATATAACTGCTCAATAATAATAAGTAAAATCGGATCATAACATGGTCCAATACCTCACCATTTGGATTAGCGTACCATCCTTCCAACCAAACAAGGACATGAGATGGCACAATAACTCACGATGAAGTATCTTTCCAAGTTACTAATCCAATATGGTATCCGGACCACAACAAGGTCCAGTACATTCTCATCGGAGTAGTGAGCCACACCTACAACCAAACAAGGACAAGATGTGGCAAACTAGTCTGTGACAAGTTACTGTTCCAAGCCACGGTCAGATACAAATACCCAAACCAAAAGTATTCATACCTAACGGATAAGGGTGTCTAACCATTCTCAGTTAATGCAGCTTTTAAGAACACCCTCCAACGCATGGGCCCTGGGTAAAATAGGATTAGCATGGTCCCCCCTTGGGGCATCAGAAGCCCAATCAATAAGAGCATAATATTTCGCAGAACGTCAGTAATGATGAGTAATCTCACCCGCGTCTCCTGGGGAGCTCACAGGTTACCAGTAGCCCATGCTAAGGAAATATCCTCCCCACCTCATGCCTATGTGTTGCCTCCGCAACACATATAACCTCTATTAACCGCTAAGTCAAACTAAGCATGCAATCTCTATTAGCGGTTAATCCTATCGCCGGCTTATACGTACCGGTGGCCAGCCAGTCATGCATGTCCGAGTTCTATATGCGACACACGACTTCGTGGCACAAATGTCTCAAGGCCAATGTATGCAACACCAACTGGGTAGTCCCTTAAATCTAGGGTTAATGTGCATAAAATAATAGGTACAGGAAATAGTGTTACATAGTAAAATCTATCAAATTATAACAGTATAGCACAGATTATTTTATAGAAAATAAATAATAAATAAATACATGAATATGAGCTAAAGTAAAATAAACAACTAATGGCAAGGTAACTTGCCTAGTATTGACGCATGGTGTGCTGCGATAATCAGGGTGGCATGAACTAACGCTCTGGTGTATAACTACGCAAGGTGGCCTCTGTTGATGACAAAGAGTATTCCATCGGGTCCAGAACGGTCAGATTAGTTAGGTACGACAGAAAGAAGTCCATCTTCGGAAGACGATAGAGAATATGATCAAGAAATGGGGAGTCGATGGGATTTGGAGAGAAACGTACTTATACTATTTTAGAAAAATATTTATACTATTTAAAAATATAGTTTATTAGTTAAAATAGTTTTTAGATAAACACGTGAAAAATTATATTGTTTTCATGCAAAGTACCAAAAGTTTGTAAAAATAAAATTTTAGGTTGAAAGATATATTTTTATTAGTCAAAAATAATATTTGAGAAGACTAGTAATTATTGTATAATTTGGTAACTATGCTTATTGATCAAAATATTCTTAGAAATTATAAAAATTAGGAAAAATGATTTAAGGCAGTGCAATGTCTTAGGAATAGTCATGTAAAACAAAATTTTGAAAATAATGTGGTCCCAAGCCTATATGTGTATGTACATCCTATCAAGAAGAATTTGGAAAGAAGTTTATGAGTTATATAAAGAAAGTTATACTTAATCACTAATGATATTATCCATAATAATACTAATGGTAAAATATGATTTAGAAATTATATCATAAATATATACTGTTAGTAGCAAAGTATTATTGAAACTAATAAGTGATGTAGATAAGAAAAACATTTACACCCGACATTTGATAATGTCCCCCTCACCTATTGCTCCCTATCCTCGGTTACTGTGACAAATAAAACAAAGAGGACTCAAATAAACTAATAAGAACAATTCTGTAGAAAAGAAAGGGAGATACAACAGAGAGTGAAGAAGTAAGAAAAAAATGGAAAAAGAGAATGGCGAGTGTAGGAACTCACCAGAGTTGGTCGGCGGGGGGCGACCGCACCGGCACGAGGGGGCCCGCGCTCACGGAGGCACAGGGCGGCATTGTTGCTGGCATGGCGGGGCTTGGGATTGCGGAGGAAGGGACACGACGCTGCATGAAGGAGGGGTCTTTGGAGGGCTGGACTCGACCTTTTGCCGGCAAGGCGACGCTCGCCTGCAACTGAGTTAAGGACGGTGGTGGTAGTGATGGCGATGTCGAAAAGAGGGGCCGACAATTAGTAGTTCGACGCGGTCGGGATGAAAGAAGATAAAGTCTGTGGTGAGATGACCATGGTGGTCGGAGATGGTGGTTTTGGCTGGACACGAGGGGGTGATGGTAGTTTATTCGTGTTTCTGTTGTTGGGGTGCTTGGTCGATGGTTTTCGTGGAGTCGACGGGGTGATGGTAATGAGGGTGAAGATGGTGGTGGCGAAGTTGGGTTTGCTACGGTGGCAGCGGGGCGTTGCTGGTAATGGTGACGGGGGATGGTTGTGGTGATGGCAGGGATTTGGTCGATGGCTGAGATGCATGTGGAGATGGCGGTCAAGAGGGTAGGGCTAGGATTAGGGAGTCCATGTCGGGGATTGTCCGACACGGAGGTGGTAACGAGGAGATGTGTCTGGGTATGTCGGACACGATGAAAATAATTGTATTTGTAATGGTAAAATAAGATAGTGATAGGAGATGGAGAGACGGATACGATGCACGATACCTTTCCGAAAATATTGGTGGAACTAATTTGTGAAGAAAATCATATGGAGGCTCCCCTATATATAGGGGTGAAACTCCTAGTTGGATAAGGAGTAAAAAAGATTTAAATCCCCTTTTAGATAATTCTCCATTTACTTTAAATCAAATTTAAAACTAATTCAATCAATCCAATCTGAATCAATTTATATAAATTTTATCTATAAGTTTAAAACCATTTAAAATAAAAACAAAATAATCAAATCTCAATTTCAATTACCATAACTAATTTAATACTAAATCCATAATTCCAAAATATCTTCAAAATAAATAATAATAATAAATAAATTCTGAAAATCGCCATAAATATTTAAATATTAATAGGAAATAATTTCAAACTACCTTTTTATTTAAATTAGAGAAATAATTTTGAAATTCAAATATCAACATGAATTAAATTTCATGTACTTGCAACTCACATGCAATAATATAAAATATTTTTCTAGTAGAAAAATATCCTTTCTTAAATTATTATCTATACTTATATAACTAAAGCCTCTTTGTAATATTTAAATTAATTAAAACCTTTGACTAAATTTGGCGGGAAAGTATTTATATACAAAATATTTATTCTATAAGTATCTCTAATATCTATTTATATTTACCAAACCTATAATAAAACTTTTTATGTAAAAAAATAATTATCTCGCATATCGTATTCGCACTTGACGTACAAATACTCAAAGATAAATCCCTACCAAAAAAATTATAGTAGAATTTTAGGGGGTTTGCAACCTAGGACTCAGCACAATGAACCTCGTTAAGTAAAGTTCATTCGACTAAGTCCTAGACTATCCTATGACCCCTTGAAATTCCCCAAGTAATGGTGGCAATTAAGAGGGAGTCGTTCATTAAGGAGCGATCATTCATTGCTCTTTAAAAGAAACTTCAAAGCCAATGCCTTCAATCTAGAGGCACAGCTACATTCCTACGCCAACCTCAGGCGCAGACTGGTGATGTGTTTACACCACCTCAACTCCAACGGCACAGCACTCTGCTCGACCCAGAAGCTCAATTACCTTTCGTCAGAGACTTAGGATATACATTGCATCCAACACAAGTACGCCTGCCACTCCAAAAGCACAGTAACCTCGTCAACTTGAAGCACAAGCCTTCTCGTCGCCCTAAAGCACAGTGACTTTGTTGCTCGAAACACAACCTTCTCGTCGCTCATACACACAAAGGCTCCATCTTCTTCGAAGCATAGTCCACTCGTCGCCTGAAAGCACAGAGGCTCTGTTGTTTCTAGAAGAATAGGTCTACTCGTCGCCCCAGAAGTGCAGCAGTACTCAGACCTCGCTAGAGGCATAGGAAGCATGGTCCCACCTAGTCGGTTTGCTTAAACCGACTCTCTCAAAGATAAGGTTGGGGTTAATCATGATTGATATCTACAAATTGATTTAAATCTTAGACGAGGATAAATCAGAATCCAAATCTGAGGTAAAATTCCAAGATTTACTTGGCAGCATCCGAACAGGCAAATCGGCACACACCACGTGTCTCTTCCTTCTATTATTTTGATAACCACCAGAGATCTCAATTGAGGGAAATCATAATGTCCGCCACGTGTCAACGCCACAGAAGCCCGTACCGTACAATGACGACAAATTCCTTCATATCTTAAAATCCTAATACACATCGCAATGTGCTCTCTTCCCCTATAAATAGAAGGATTTTTCCTTCAATAAAGAGAGGAGACCACCGAATATCAAATCTCCAGCTCCAGGTATCCTCTTGATCAGCAACCCTAGAGTTCCATCAAAGGCATCAGAAATTCAGAGCAAGTTTAACCGTCGTCAGATCGTCAACGAAGTAAAGGAGCTACTGCAGTGTCGATCTCCATCGTCACACTTTCCTAAAAACTCTTCCTCTTGTACTTAGAATATCCTGTTTAGGACTACCTTCTCTTTACATAGGTCTTTTTACGTTCAATAAACAAAAAGTTTGCTCAACCTTTTATGATGTCGAACACCAAAGAAAGGTTTCATCATAATCAATACCCTCTTTATGAGTAAAACTTTTGCAATGAGAGTGCTTTAAAGGTTTCAACCTTACCGTCTGCTCCTCTTTTTCTTATAGACCCACTTGCATCCAATAGATTTTATACCAGTGAGTGGTTCTACAAGTTCCCAGACCTTATTAGAATCCATTGATTCTATTTTCGATTTCATTACCTTTTGCCAAGATTCAACATTTTTATCTTATAGTGTTTCAATATAGGTGGAGGGGCATAGTCTTGTTCCTCAGGGACAAAGTCTGAGGACTCTCCTAAGAACATAAACCTGTTCGGTTGTATACCAACCCTCCTACTATGATGAAGCACTACGATTGTGGTGTAACATTTGTGACACGTTGTGCAGTTACTTGTGGTTCCTTCTCTTGTACTATTGGTATTGAAATATTAGGTGTCTTCCCTCTCAACTCTTTTGAACAACTCTACTGATGGGTTTATGGTTCATCACATAGTCTTCCTCTAAGAATCGGACACTGGTGCTAACAATGACCTTCTGATCCTTAGGACTATAAAATAGACCTCCCTTCATTCCTCTTGGATAGCCCACAAACAAGCATATTTTTGTACGAGATTCTAACTTATCCGTTTTTCCATTCAGCACATGTGATGGACTACCCCAAATCCGAACATATTTCAGACTAGGCTTACACCCGGTCCACAGCTCTGTAGGAGTAGTAGGTGCTGGCTTAGAAGGTACTAAGCTCAAAAGTAAGCTGCAGTCTCCAAGGCATATCCCCAAAACGAATCTGGCAAATCCGAATAACTCATCATTGATCTAATCATCTCCATAAGAGTCATGTTCTTTCTTTCTGCTGCATCATTCTGTTGGGGTGTTCCTGGTGCAGTCAATTGAGGCGTAATCCCAACTTCGGATAAGTAATCCCTAAAGTCTCCAAAAAGGTATTCGCTACCACGATCTGAACGTAATGACTTGATACATTTTCTATGACGTTTCTTCATCTCAACCTTGTACTCTTTGAATTTCTCAAAGCACTCACACTTACGGCGCATCAAGCAAATATATCTATAACTTGAATAATCGTCAATGAATATGACAAAATATTTAAATCC
>JANAVB010025198.1:14046979-14061978 GCA_029216955.1 Iris pallida
TATTTTGGACTACAGATACTTTGTAAATGGAATGGTTTATTTTGGCGTACAACTACTTTTTCTTCATCTTGAATGTTTTAATGACTACTACTTTTTGTACATCTTGAATGTTCTAATGAAACATTTGATATTTCGACAAATCTTTACTATATCTTGATTAATCGAAATGCAAGTTGCGATTGAAATTGTCTGCAATATTGTTATTTATATGTGATACAAAACAGGTTATAAAATATGAAATTCTGTAGCAGATATAAATAATATGAAATTCTGTAGCAGGTTTATAGCACTCAAAACGTTTAAATTGGTGCTACCACGATAGCATATGATGAACGCTATAATAAATCAAACCATTCATCAAACGCTATAAATCATCCACAGCATTCACAAACGCTATAAATAATCCACAGCATTCATAAACGCTATAAGTAATCCACAGCACTCACGAACGCTATAAACTATCTACAGCGTTCTAGAATGCTATAAAGTATTTACAGCATTCATAAACGCTATAAACCATCAACAGCATATACGAACGCTATAAACCTTCTACAGCATTCATGAACGCTATAATGTTATATCGTTCACATGTCTGGACATACTATAGCGTGGGCGATCACAGCAGACAGAATATGCTATAGAAGGCTTTCTATAGCGTTCTGCGCATGCTATTGTAGGCCATATTTGTTGTAGTGTGAACGGCGCTAATACTCCCGTCTTGACAGAGCCCTAACCAACGCACAATGGCACGACATGGAGATCACATCCAACCTCTCCCACCTCAACGCCACCGAGTCCGACCACGCCCCCTATTAGTGATTATTTTCGGTAACAAGAGCTCTAGCAAAAAAGGCTTCCGATTCCTGGATCTATGGAGCCAACACCCCCAGTTCCAGAACATCGTCTCCCAGTCCTGGAACAACATGGACAATGCTGAACCGCTGACGCGGGTGGCCAATAAGCTCAAAGCCATGAGGAAAGCCCTTGCGGCTTGGAGCAAGCAAGCATATGGTGACATTTTCCAGGCTATCCGGGAGGCGGAAGATGACGACAACTGCAGAAATCAGGTTATTGAATAACAGATCCCCCGAGGCTAGATCTGCTCTTAACCTCACCAAGACTATCCTTAAATTTCGATTGAAAGTGGAGACCGACTTCTGGAAGCAGAAAGCTAGACTCAAATGGGACAGTGAGGGGGACAAAAAATCGAGCTAATTCCACGCTTGTGTCAACAGCCGCAGGCAGAATCTCACCCTACACCAAATTGTGGACTCCAATGGGTCCACAATCAAAGACCACAAGGGCATCTAACGCGGCGGCGGAATACTATTCCAACCTGTTAAACAAGGAAACGGTCATCAGGGACTAGGCTTTCATTAAGGAGATTCCTCACCTCGTCAACGACGAAGACAACACCCGGCTTGAGTCCCCTCCGACCGAGATCGAAGTGAGAGATGCCGTCTGGGCCCTAGACGAGCACAGCGCCCCCGGTCCGGACGGGTTCTCGGGCACTTTCTTTAGATCCTACTGGGACATCATCAAGGTGGACATCCACGCTGCAGTCGGCATCTTCTTCCAGGGTATGAGGTATCCTAGAGCCATCTCGAGCACCAACCTTATCCTCATCCCGAAGAAAGGTAATCCGAGACGTTTTGCGATTTTTGCCCCATCAGCCTTTGCAACTTCACCAACAAGATCATATCTAAGATCATTTCTACCAGCATGTCCGGCCTTCTTCCAAAGATTATCTCAGAGGAACAGAGCAGCTTCATCCAGGGCAGGAACATCCAATATAATATTATGCTTGCTCAGGAGCTGCTCACCTGTATGAAGTTTCCAGCAAGAGGAAGCAATATTACGATCAAATTAGATATGGAGAAGGCTTATGACAGACTAGATTGGCAATTCATGATCTGGGTATTCAGAGCTTTCAGATTCTTCGAAACCTGGACCAACATCGTGTGGAGATCGATCAGCAACTCCTAGTTTTTGACGGTCATAAACGGTCAGGCCGATGGGTTTGTCAAATCTAGCCGCAGGGTCAGGCAGGGCGACCCGCTGTCATCCATCATTTTTATTATTACCGCCGATGCTCTTAGCAGGAACCTCAACAAAATGGTGGGATCCACCAACTTCCACAACTACCACACACCCAGTGGCTGCCCAATCATCACCCACCTAGCCTTTGCCGACGATATCCTTATCTTCTTCTCTGGAGATGCCGGGTCGGTGGAGGTGGTTCACAACACTCTACAGAGGTAGCCCAGGTGCTCAGGACAGAAGGTTAACCCAGAAAAAAGTATTATTTACATCCACCACAAGATCTCCAGAGAGCACTCCGACACCCTTGCCAACTCCACCTCTTTCCCCAATAAACACCCGCCTTTTCACTACCTTAGATGCCCTCTAGTATATGGCAAATCTAATTCTGGCATATTCGAGGACCAGATTACCCACATCAGGAATAAGCTTGAAGGATGGCACAACGGCACGCTATCCCGGGTGGAAAGATGATCCTTATCAAACATGTCCTCTCCTCGGTTCCCATATACACCCTTGCAGTGTGCTCGCCTCCAAAGAAAGTCCTTGTCTTGATCGAGAGCATCTTCAGCAACTTCTTCTGGGGGCATAGCGACGGCAACAACAAACACCATTGGGCTAGCTGGGATACCATGGCTCGACCGACAGAAGATGGGGCCTGGGTTTCTTCAAACTTTCCCACATCGTTAATGCCTTTTCTATAAATTGTGGTGAAAGATTCGCACCACCCAGAACCTATGGACCAGATTCATGAAGGCCAGATACTTTAAACACATCCACCCAACGATGGCCATAGCCAACAGCAGATCTTCCGCAGCGTGACGTCGTTCTCTTATTGGCCGATCTCTAACTGAACCGGTCATGAGACTGATTGTAGGTACCGACGAGTCTTCTACTTTCCTCGAATGATGGGTGGGAGATACCCTACTTTCTAATTTTTCGGAAGCCCACAAGTACTGTAAGATCAAGGACATGTGGGACCCCACCGTCAATGATTAGAACTGGCCCATTGTGCAAGACTGGGCAGGCCAAGCGGCTGTTGTTGCTATCCGCAACGGGGGATGACCATTGGTGTCGACGCTGATGAGTTCCGGTGGCAGGCAGAGACCTCCGGGTCTGCATATATGAGGATAATATATGAGTATTGTGTAAAAAAATACTTTTCCTTTGGCGGTAATGTTCAATAAACAGTACCACCTGTTGGCCCGAGCATAAACTTCCTTCAGCCCGATTCAATAGGAGTGGACAGGGGGGTCTTCATATATATATATGCGCGACCAACTATGAAACCCTAAACACCCGACGCCTTCGACCTTGATCACTCCACAGTTACGCGCACCTTCCCGATCTCCCAGAGTTCGTCGTGGTTGCTGATCACCGACCGACCAAGGCTCGCTACGCGCGACGCAGAGCAAAGTATCCCTGTTTGGGCGCAGCGAGGTAACTACATTCTCATCCTCCTTTCTCCGTCTGTGATTAATCATTTTCGAATTCGGGAATTTCTCGGGACACCCTATATAACCCCCTCGACACCCCAGCAACTAGATCATGGAAAGGTCGTCCCATCGATTGGAAAAATCGACCCAAAGTCGATAAAAACTCGGCTGTAACAGGGATATAAATAGATTCCATGTACCCGTGTTCAAGATTGATTCTAATCAACCTGTTAAGAATTTTAGAGAATTTCTTGAACAAAGTCATAGATCGTATGTAGCACTTCATAACCCTTCTGGTAGTTTAATTTTTTTATCAATTATATGTAAAGATTTTTGATTCCAAAGATTGGGGAAAAATAGTTTTCAAAACTATAAACTTTTAGAAAAAATTTCTGATACGATATGCGCCCCGACAAACCGGGTGACGTGGTCGCACGCTATATGCATCGAAAGGCGCGTATGGATATTGCCGACGTGTGGGAACTGACGAAACTCAGTTTCGTCGTGTGTGCGCGACGAAATCAGTCCGTATCCGTCAAGATACCCCCGTATCGCCAATTTGCAAACTTTGCCCTAACTTCGTGTACAATTGTCGATTCGAGACGAAACTTGCGCCAACAGGTCCGAATCAAATTCTGGTCCTGTGTGCCAAGTTTGGTTCGATTCTGAGAAGGTCGATCGGAACCCTTTTTGGTGGGCCCGTGACTCACTCAAACGGGCGATTTTGTACGCGGCTCATCGGAATCCAAAACTGGACATACCATTGAGTTTCTCTCCTCAAACTGAATCCGTAGACATATAGTTTGACGACTTTAGAGACCATAGACTTTGGCACACGTTTCGGTGCAAAGTGGTCCAACGGCGGACATCATTTTGATCCGAAATTACGATTTTGTCCATATTCCAGAATTGGATTTTTGGACAGACACTTCCTAGATATATCCTTTATACCAAACACGTTCGTGATGTTTATTTCAGCATCTGGAGCTCCTTGTGGATTTTGACTTTCGTGCTGACGATTCTGATTGTTCGATTTTGCTGCTTCTTGCACCACCCTCAGGCAAGATACCTTACCTTATTTACTGTTTATAATTATTTGCATCTTTATTTATTTGTTTACTGCATATTTATTATCTATTCTCAGTTGGATCCATTACTTGCTATTTTTAGTTCACTTTATTTTGCGTTCAGTTATTTTTCCTTCTTGTCTTTTTGAATGCATATGGACCTAGTCCTAGCGAACTACCTTCTGTTAGTGACCTTAGAAGGGAGAAGACAGTTAAATGTAAGGGCTACCCCAAATCCAAAACCTGTAGTAACTGCGTACTACGATAGTCGAGTCGCGAGGGTCACTAGCCTCGAGCTATGTGGACTGATGGGTCACGTGGTCCGCTAGCCTCGAGTTATGCTGGCTGATAGTATTGGTACTTTACGTGTGAGTGTTGTGAGTTGTTACCTTGTCCTAGGGGAGTCAGGCTTCACCCGCCCTGTAAAACCCCTAAATTTTTACTATATTTTTTTATAGATATTAAATTTGGTACGGATTTAAAATTTTTGTATTGTACGTCGCATAGTCGTATTGTACGTCGTGCACGAAATTTTATTTTTCGTAGTTGCTCGACGAGTGCGAATATGTGCGAGCGTACATATTTTGAGAAAATTTTTTATTTTTATAGTTTCAAAATAATATATGTAATATTTAATTTAGCTATCAAAATATACTAAATTTATTATTTTATTTATGAAAGGCCTTTTATTTGGAATAAATAATATTATTCATGTATACATATATTTCATAAATATTTGCTAGTTTAATTTAAATAAAAATAATTTTTGAGATTTATTATTCAAAAGATATTTAAAAATATTTATTATTTTCGAAATTATTATTATTGGTATTTTGAAAATATATTTGGAAGTTATGGTGGCCATTTAAATCTTGATTTGATTTTTTGGATTTATTTAAATAGTTAAATATTCAAATTTATTTATCCCATTTGATTTTGAGCTAAAAATTTAAATAGATTTAAATTGGATTTAATTGATTTGATTTTAAACTAAGAGAATTTGATTTGATTTAAATTAGATTTGGATTTGGATTTGGATTTGGATTTGATTGCTTTTAAATTAAATTAGGAAATATCTAAATTGGGTTTAAAGGAATCCTAATTCTTATCTAATTGGAATTCCCACATCCTATAAATAGGCAGGTACTCCTCCATATTATTTTTACCACAAATCATCTTTCAAACCATCCTTGTCAAAATTTCTCTCTTTTTTCGTCATAAATTCAGTCCCGCTTTTTAGCAGCAAGAGCAACTTGGAACGACGATATCTCCTAGCTCCGAACTCCGTTTCACCTCCAGTTTTTTTAAAGAAGCGTATCGAGGTAAGGTTTCCAAAAACATATTTTAATAGACAAAATTCGTTCTGTAGATTTCTACAAAACTGTTTGAGTATCTAGTGTCCCAAAAATAAACGTGTTTCAGTATTTTTACGATTTCGGGAGATTCCGGAAACGAAAATGCGATCCGTTTAGTTTTTCGGAAAGCTAATACGAAAACCTATACCATATCCTAACTTCAAAATTTATTAAATAAATGTAATAGGTGCAGTATTAATTATAATTAGATAATAAACTATTTTCAGCATCTGAAGTTGTTCCTGCACCTTCTCTTTTTGCGCTGTTGTTGATTCATCGCCAGGACATCATCTTACCTCATTTGGACATCAGGCAAGACACCTTGCCATTTGCTGTTTACTTATTTTAGCTCATATTTCATGCATTATTTATTTTCTTTATGCAAAATAAACTGTGATACATGGCATAACTATTAGAACTTACTGTTCATTTATTTTTTCTGCTATGTATTATTTTTCTCACATTAAACCTAGATTTAAGGGGCCACCTTGTGTGTTGCATTCATGGCCTTGACACGTGGTACCACGAAGATGTGTGTCGCATATAGAACACGGACATGCGTGACTGGCTGGCCACCGGTGCGTATAAGCCGTACGATAGGAATAACTGCTAATAGAGGTTGCATGCTAGTTTGACTTAGCGGTTTAGAGGTTACTGTTGTGGATACAACATGGTAGGCATTGGGTGGGAAGAACATCTCCTTAGCGTATGGGTCATATATACACTGTCCTGATTGCCGGTTATCTCCAGTGGGAGGTACGATCCTGATAGCCGGTTATCTCCAGTGGAAGGTACGGTCCTGATAGCCGGTTATCTCCAGTGGAAAGTACGGTCCTGATAGCCGGTTATCTCCAGTGGGAGGTACGGTCCTGATTCCTGACTGAGCCGGCCCATGCGTCAAAGGTTTGTTCTTTATTGCATATTCACTATAGTACGGCTAGGTACCCTATTGTATGTGTCCCTTAATTATTTGAGCAATATTTATTCAGTTATATGGCATGATATTATGTGTCTTGTTACGTCCCTCTGAGGACCTGGTTGTCTTGCCAGGTGTATGGTCTTTGTTTCGCAGGTGTTCTAGCTTTAGCCGTGATCATCGCTACTTCTTCGAGAATGATTGCATTTGGATCGTCTTCGCTTCGTTCGCCACTCATTTTATTTTCCATGTATTTTATTTCCTTATTTTGTTGGTAGTGGATTTCTCCTCCCAACATATTGTATCAAGACAATTCATTATCTTTATGATTTCTTTATTCATTTATTTTGCGTGGATGAGATTAGTTATGGTTCTACTGCATTTTACAGCTTATGTACTCATACGAGGTTTTCATATATTGGAGTGTACTTCGTGTGAATACAGCTGGCATGTCTACGTTCCTAGTCCTACGTATTTTGGGACTGGGACGTTACATGTTTTTGTGGTGGCCCATGCATGTCGAGTTTGTCACTTCGGTTACGTTATTGTACCGATGTGAACCTGCAACATAGGATTAGAATTATAGGAATCTCATCCATACAGCTTGACCTCTTCCCTTGGCTTCAAATTCCGAACTCTTGTTCGACTTCCTTGAATTGCATCTTGCTTGATTCCTTTCTACCGTCGATTCATATTTTCATGCTTAGTATCAACTAGGAAGATGACTACACTAGTATATGCTCATAGGTCAAACACATGGCTAGAATGGTTATATTGGCAATTGGAATACATTCAAGACTAATTGAGTTAAAAGGGGTTTTTTGTGTGAATTAATGATTAGTAATTTGTAAAGTAGGATATTACCACGGAAAGTTTTAACCTTGAGATTTCTAAATAGTAAACACCAGAGGATTTATAAAATTTCATACTTGGTTTAAGAAATTGATTGATTTTCAAAGATTTGATATTTATGATTTATTGGATTATAGTTATACATCCTTGCACAAGTATAAAATTGATTTGCTTTTCGAGTTGTGATATTTATGAGTTTGGGTGATAGATATACACCTTTGAACAAATATAAAATTTATTTGATTTTCGAGTTTTAATGTTCATGATTTATTGTATTATAGTTATGCACCTTTGAACAGTTATAAATTTGGTTTGAAAATAATCTTAGCTTTTAAAAATGGCCATAGAAATTATTTAAATTTGAGTTGTGCAACTTGCGAATTTTGTGTTTAGTAAATTTTAAATTTTAAGTAGAAGTAATGACGGTGAATTTTGGTTTAAAATATTTGAAAGTAATGAAAACGATTTTTGAGAAATTTTTGTTTTAAATGGTGTCCTATGATTGAGGATTTACAAATCTATTTAGATTTTTTGTAAAAAAAAAGATTTTGACTGATAAATTATTTGAAAATTTAGTTTAATGTGGGATTGCTAATATTAAATTTTTTGGAGAATTTCGAAGGATGTGATAGATAGTTATTTTGATTGATTAAAGGAAGTTACCATTTAAAAGTTGATTTTGTTGTAATAACTTAGCATGAATAGAAGTTAAAATTGATTAGAGCATTGAGCATAATTTTTGAGATTGCTTTTAATATGCTAAGAGTTTTATTATGAGTTATTGAAAAATTTTAGAGTGTTAAATCTTTGATTGATTGTGGAATTTTTATGGATTCGTAAATTATGAAGTCTTGAGTTAAATAGTTGAATTTAAACGTTAATTTTGGAAAAGGTTAGTAGTAACGTGATAAAATTTTGCTTTGAGATTTATGAGAGTGATTTAAATTTTTTATGATAAATTTGAACATTGGTGTGAATACAAATTTTGGTGGTTTATTTTTGAAAGTTTATTTTTGAAACTTTTTGGAGGAAACTCGATTTAAAATATTAATGATAGGCCACAAAGGTAGCCCTAATGAGTTAGAAGTATTCCACACTAATTGCCATGTCACTCATGACCATGATAGTAGTATATACACAAGTGTTGTTAGTCATCTACCCAGCTATGTGACTGTATTTTCACCTCGACTTACTTGACCTTCCTTCAATTCTAGATCTTTTAATTGCGACCTTCTAACCCATTTGCAATTTGAATAATGAGTTAATGGTTCCTTAATTGTATTCATCTAGAAGACTATCTTCTTTCCGGAATTGTGTTTCTAAATTATTTTTAATAGATTCTTTAATTAATTTTATTTCACGCTTTAACTTGATCTTCTTTATTTTGTGCATTAATTATCACCTCGTGAACTCCCACTTTCTATTTTTGATCTTCTGGCGTCCCCTACCGTGACTTGTATATTTGGACTACAATACTACACTTTTCCTTCCAACAAATTTCATATGTAAGACCTAGACAAGTCCACCTTCATGTAGATGTATCATGTCCCACTAAAACACGTCTCCTTGTACACTATTTTCATGATAGGACCTTCTGGTCAAAATGGCCAAACTATAACCTCTACCATGACAGCAAAATACTTTCCGACTTCAATTAAGAGATCCAACCTTGACTCAATCCCTTAACCCGATAGGTGAATTTTGTTCTACTTAGTTCCTTAAATGCTTAAATTTGTGCTTTATCTTGATTGCTTAACCCATGGTCTCATCCCATTACTAGTTTACTATTTAACTATGTAAGTTGGGTAGAATACCTCACGGCCCAACAAAGCCTTTGTCCTTGTGACCCATGTGGATAAATTTGCTTAGCCTATAAGTTCAGAGGACCCTAACTTAGCTAGTCAACCAAGACAACTGTATAGGCCCGAACTTGGGCGAGCCTTGATCTTAAAAGATCTGGGACTATTTAAAATTTCCTTCATCAGTACCTCCCTTGCTCATATTTTGACTATCTCGCGCTGCTAACGTAGCTTTAGTTTTGCAAGCTTATTTCGTTATCAAGCTTGATCATGACATATTTTATTGGGTGCACCCACTAACATATTGTCTAATCAGAACCGGTACATGATGGTCTGATCAACCTATTGCACTTTGGTTCGCTTATCACATATTATCCTACGTGGATGGGGACATAGCTAAACTTGTCCTCTAGAGTTCCATCCGCGACTGCCTTGACAACTCCTTTTGAATTATTCGGTCGCCTTTGAACAACGTATTCGTATTTGATAACGCCTCATTCGAAGTCTATATTGCGTTCGTCTTCACCTATTTTAGAAGGACGAAAGCGTCGTACTAAAACTCCTCTAACTGTCCTATCACCATGACCATTACCACCTAATGTAACCATATCTTTGTCTTGAACTACTCGACCTTTCCCTCGACACTAAATTTACAATCTTGACTTTCTAATCACTTGAATTTAAGAGTTATTACAATCGTCTCTTAATCATACCCTCAACCTAGACTACGACCATATAAACTTCCTTAAACCCTTCTATCTACCGTTGTGCCTTCTCACCCCCTCCAAATTCTTAATTTCGAGGACGAAATTCTTTTAAGTTGGGTAGGATGTAAAACCCCTAAATTTCTACTATATTTTTTATATATATTAAATTTGGTACTGATTTAAAAATTTTGTATTGTACGTCGCATAGTCGTATTGTACGTCATGCACGAAATTTTATTTTTCGTAGTTGCTCGACGAGTGCGAATATGTGCGAGCGTACATATTTTAGAAAACATTTTTTATTTTTATAGTTTCAAAATAATATATGTAATATTTAATTTAGCTATCAAAATATACTAAATTTATTATTTTATTTATGAAAGGCCTTTTATTTGGAATAAATAATATTATTCATGCATACATATATTTCATAAATATTTGCTAGTTTAATTTAAATAAAAATATAATTTTTGAGATTTATTATTCAAAAAGATATTTAAAAATATTTATTATTTTCGAAATTATTATTATTGGTATTTTGAAAAATATATTTGGAAGTTATGGTGGCCATTTAAACTTGATTTGATTTTTTGGATTTATTTAAATAGTTAAATATTCGAAATTATTTATCCCATTTGATTTTGAGCTAAAAATTTAAATAGATTTAAATTGGATTTAATTGATTTGATTTTAAACTAAGAGAATTTGATTTGATTTAAATTAGATTTGGATTTGGATTTGGATTTGGATTTGGATTTGATTGCTTTTAAATTAAATTAGGAAATATCTAAATTGGGTTTAAAGGAATCCTAATTCTTATCAAATTGGAAATTCCCACATCCTATAAATAGGCAGGTACTCCTCCATATTATTTTCACCACAAATCATCTTTCAAACCATCCTTGTCAAAATTTCTCTCTTTTTTTCGTCATAAATTCAGTCCCGTTTTTTAGCAGCAAGAGCAACTTGGAACGACGATAGGAACGACGATATCTAGCCCGAACTCCGTTTCGCCTCCAGTTTTTTTAAAAGAAGCGTATCGAGGTAAGGTTTCCAAAAACATATTTTAATAGACAAAATTCGTTCTGTAGATTTCTACAAAACTGTTTGAGTATCTAGTGTCCCAAAAATAAACGTGTTTCAGTATTTTTGCGATTTCGGAGATTCCGGAAACGAAAATGCGATCCGTTTAGTTTTTTCGGAAAGCTAATACGAAAACCTATACCATATCCTAACTTCAAAATTTATTAAATAAATGTAATAGGTGCAGTATTAATTATAATTAGATAATAAACTATTTTCAGCATCTGAAGTTGTTCCTGCACCTTCTCCTTTGTGCGCTGTTGTTGATTCATCGCCAGGACATCATCTTACCTCATTTGGACATCAGGCAAGACACCTTGCCATTTGCTGTTTACTTATTTTAGCTCATATTTCATGCATTATTTATTTTCTTTATGCAAAATAAACTGTGATACATGGCATAACTGTTAGAACTTACTGTTCATTTATTTTTTCTGCTATGTATTATTTTTCTCACATTAAACCTAGATTTAAGGGACCACCTTGTGTGTTGCATTCATGGCCTTGACACGTGGTACCACGAAGTTGTGTGTCGCATATAGAACACGGACATGCGTGACTGGGCTGGCCACCGGTGCGTATAAGCCGTGCGATAGGAATAACCGCTAATAGAGGTTGCATGCTAGTTTGACTTAGCGGTTATAGAGGTTACTGTTGTGGATACAACATGGTATGCATTGGGTGGGAAGAACATCTCCTTAGCGTATGGGTCATATATACACTGTCCTGATTGCCGGTTATCTCCAGTGGGAGGTACGGTCCTGATTGCCGGTTATCTCCAGTGGGAGGTACGGTCCTAATAGCCGGTTATCTCCAATGGGAGGTACGGTCCTGATAGCCGGTTATCTCCAGTGGGAGGTACGGTCCTGATTCCTGATTCCTGACTGAGCCGGCCCATGCGTCAAAGGTTTGTTCTTTATTGCATATTCACTATAGTACGGCTAGGTACCCTATTGTATGTGTCCCTTAATTATTTGAGCAATATTTATTCAGTTATATGGTATGATATTATGTGTCTTGTTACGTCCCTCTGAGGACCTGGTTGTCTTGCCAGGTGTATGCTCTTGTGTTTCGCAGGTGTTCTAGCTTTAGCCGTGATCATCGCTACTTCTTCGAGGATGATTGCATTTGGATCGTCTTCACTTCGCTCGCCACTCATTTTATTTTCCATGTATTTTATTTCCTTATTTTGTTGGTAGTGAATTTGTCTCCTCCCAACATATTGTATCAAGACAATTCATTATCTTTATGATGTCTTTTATTCATTTATTTTGCGTGGATGAGATTAGTTATGGTTCTACTGCATTTTACAGCTTATGTACTCATACGAGGTTTCCATATATTGGAGTGTACTTCGTGTGAATACAGCTGGCATGTCTACGTTCCTAGTCCTACGTATTTTGGGACTGGGGCGTTACACGCCCATACATCGAGATGTCTTCTAAATTGCCTACTAGAAAGGTTAGGAGACCTTAGCAAATTTCATGTTTCAATCATGGCATAAAAAATGTCACATCGCGAAATAGTATGTTACCCCTTGTCCTTGTTTGGTTGTAGGGGTAGCCTATTATTTCGATGATGGGATATTGAGCCGTGTTATGATTTGGACACTTTACTTTACCTTTATTTTATGGTGCATTTATATTCCGTTCATATGGCTTGTTCTTCCTGTATCTTGTTACGTCCCTCTAAGGACCTGGTGATCTCTCCAGGTATAGACGATTTGCCCTAGGAGTATGGCTCGGCACTAGATCCTTCATACTTTGATGACGAGGCATCTCCCGCTGATATCTAGATTCTTGTTGTTCTTTGAGACTCATAGTGGGCATCTACTTTATTTAAGATTATTTTTTTAGCTGTTTGGTGTGGGCATGTCCACCCGGCTATCTTTTGACTCACTCATTTATTCTATTTTGACTTCCTATATCTTCTGTATCTGCTGTGGATGAGATATAGTTTTACTGATTTTTTTGGCCTGCGATTATATTATTACAGCTTATGTATATATACGAGGATTCCATATATTGGAGTATTCATCATATATATGCAGCTAGCATGTCTACGTACTTGGTCCTAAGTATTTTGGGACTGGGGCGTTACAACCTAGACCCTATTTTAAACATACATTCTCCACCATTCGGGTAAACAAGCAACCCGCCTCAAGGATTTATTCAAACAGAAGTTTCACAGTCCAAAATAGGCCCATTGTTGTCACCAAACTCCACTTGGATATACCCTCCATTTGAATACGCACTGTAGCAAAATCATACACAATGCTTTTAACAGAACTACTAATACAAAACAAAACCCAGCAACTGATTTAGCAGACTATAGATGTAGGACCGTTGAGCACCTCTAGAGGGGGGTTAATAGAGTGTGTGCGCATGCAGCAAAAAATCACCACTTTAAAAAAATTAACAGATTATAAGCTATGACAGGAATAAGAGACAGTAAGTTAAATTGCAGTAAGAGATAGAAGATCAAACTCAGTGAACACCGCGATATATACTAGTTTTTCTCTGAGATGACTAATCAAGTCGCGAGTACTCTTACCCACTGTTAATCTACTATTTGTAAGCTAAATAAGAGCTTGTCGTCTCTTTACAACACCATGCTTAGCGACAAGTGTACGACCGACTTCACAATACCGTGCTTAGTAACGAGCGCACGACCGACTCAAACAAACTTGAGTACAAAATTTAGAAGTTCTCTGACTTACGACCTCTTTACAACTCTGTAAACCAAAGACTCTAAATTGAACATAATGTTTACTGACTTTGGCTAGAGTGGTATAGGTGGAATATGAAAGCTTTAGATCGATGAGAAACACTTAGGAATAGATAGAGAGAAGAGTAAATGAGTGACTAGAAATTTGAAAATCTTTCTCTACTTATAGTGTTTTTCCTGACCGAAATCGAGCAAAGTTCAGGCTGAGTTCGGATGCGGGAATCCGGTAAACGAACGTTACATGCAGATTTGGAGGGAACCGAATTTCAAATCTAACCTGACTGAACTCGGTCAGAACTCGGACCGAACTCGGTCTGAGTTCTGCCAGGGTTCTGGTAGATCAGAACTCAATTTGAATAGGCCAAATTGCATAGGTATTTTGGGCTGTTTGGATATATAGGGTTTCTGAGAGATTGGGTAGGCTATTTAGATTTTGTACTAAGAAAACCTAAGCCAGTAATATCCCAAATGATCTCACATTTTATATTTCCTAGACTTAATAAAGTAAAAATATAGAAGAAAATATAAAATGACTTGATCTGGATTCTAATACAATTCCTTTTGGATGATGATTCGATTGCTCTTTGTAGATGCAGGATGTAGACGTAGTACGTTCTTTGATATTCATTTAAGTAACCTGTAACATTAGTAGCAGTTCGTATATTTTGCGTATCAACTTAAGTTGTCGTTGATTATCAAAATCAGGTGTGACCATTTAGGCAATGTGTAACTCCACTTTTCCCATTTTTAGTAGAATTTAAAATTTTAATAATACTTCATTCCTTTTTCTATAAATATATAGATTATGAATATTTTTGGAGGGAAGGAATTTAGGAGCAGGAATTTTTAAATTTGACAGTTTGTTAACTAATTTAGTGGTCCCCACTCATTTTTAAAATTTTCTAACTGAATTTTTTTGTATTCTTGCAATTTATAGAAAGGGAATGACTTTGGTGTAAACTTTCATTTAGGTGGAGGGGCTTTTATGAAAAATCCTATTTTTCAGTCACTCTATTT
>JANAVB010025198.1:14061991-14219491 GCA_029216955.1 Iris pallida
AGATTCGTCTCTACATCCCTGGGGTAGTTGGAGTTGGGGTAGCACTCCTCGAAACATCCACAACAATCCGGCGTTTCAAGAAGATGAACCAGGGGAAACAATCCCCCCAACTGATACAACCGACTCAGACGTCCCTGAAAACGTCCAAGACGAGGCAACCTCCTATACAGGGGGTAGCACCTCCTCCTCCTCCGAACCAGAGGAGAATATTCCCCCATACCCCGACGACTTCTCTATGCGAGGGTATGATTCGGATGGTACGTCTTCTACAGTTCCTTCCACTTCTCCTCATGTGAGGACGGTATTCATGATTGATAACAACCAAGACGGTCCCAGTGATTGGCAGTGCCTCGACACTCTTGAGGCCATACTCCAAATCTTAGTTAAGTCAGTGGACGAGATCAAGGCTGCCCTATCGGCCCTACAAGCAAGGACACCTGGTCAAACAAGCTTGGGTCTCGCCATCAATGCGGACTCAAACACAACTGTGCCAACCCCGAGCAACGATCCACCCGGAATATCAGCTCCCACTGCTACAGAAGAAGCTAGGAAGGCGAGAAGAGAAGTCCAGGAGCTCCATGCAATATTTTATGCCAGAGAATCCTCTCAGGACCTCAGAAAACGACAGTCGTATCCCGTTGCATGGAGAGATGTCCCCTTCCCTCCACGATACAAACTATTCAATATCAATCCATATGACGGGAAGACCTCTGCGAGACGGTATATGACCTACTTCGAGGTCACAACAGACCATCTGCCGCATGACGATGCCATCCTCGTGCGACTATTCATCGGGGCGTTGGAAGGGGTCGCGTTCGATTGGTACCGCAACCTGTCGGATAACTATCAATTCCTTTGTCGCTTCAAACATATGTTCTTGGAAAGGTTCTACGAGGTGGGACAAGATGTGACGATGTCAAACCTCATGGACGTTGTTCAAGGAGAAAAAAACTGATAAGGAATTACATCGAGCGGTTTTGCCAAACCGCATGAAATTGTCCTTTGGTAACCCAGACTCTTCTTTAATTGGATTTGCCAAAAGAGGCTGCTCCCCATAATCAGCCTTTGGATGGGCAAAGATCAATTTAATGACTGGATGAACTGCATCATCAGCGCCACTAGCGCAAAAGCAAAATTGAAGAAGGCTCGCCAACTGGGGCTGCATATCTCGGATAGAGAGGATAAGGGCAAACGCCCTAATACCAACAACAACAACGTCGGTAGCTCCTCTAATAACCGGGACACCAAAGTCAAACAGGCTATGGTTGTCGATACAACCCAGAAGCCTGAACAAAAGCAGGTAGAGAAACAGCGGCCTCAGGTGACCTACTCCTTCGAGGACAACCATGTCAAACCCATCTTTGACATGCTCTTGCAAGGGGATAGAATTCAGCTCCCTCTACCGAGACGTGAACCTCGACCTGCAGAGATGGAGATCCCGAAGTACTGTCACTTCCACCGCTACGTCCACCATGCTACTCAGTACTGCTTCCAATTGAAGCGGTACATCCAGAACCTCGTCGATTCTAAGGCTCTGTCCATTGATTTTGAGGAGGTAACCGTGGCTGCTAACATAGTGTCGGTCTAATTCGGCCGATTCCTTACAATGAGGACTCAAAATGGCATAGTACCCATCTCTCGGACAACAATGGAGGTTACTAATCTTCTACCTCCCGAGACCAGACGACTGGGCTGGTTCCCCTCACCACGTTACGGGGGAGGTCATGTGGGTCCACCCGAATTTGGTGCCTGAAGTAACCCAGCCAGTATCATCCTTTACCGGCAAGAAGAAGGGCAAGAAGGCTAAGTCTTGCCACACAATCTCAGCTGGAACTGAGGAAGCAACAGCAGTCGTTACCCGGTCCGGTGCACAATCTCAACCTATACCGGATAACTCGGCTGAAGATCGTCAGTCGGCCAGTGCTGATGCCCCATGACCTTCTTAGCATCCGCCGGCCGACAAGCCTAAGCCAAAGGAGATTCGCTTCGACAAGCCGCTCCATAAAGACGCACCTCAGGGGCTGGAGAGGCCTTACAATTTTGACATCCTGGCACAATTAGCCAACACACAAGCAAAATTGTCATTATTGATCTCTTGAGGCTCTCCAAGGATATTCGCATCGCACTGAGCGAAGCACTCCAGAATGCTGACGCTTAGTTGGCTCAGGTCAAACTTACAGGGAGAGCTCGCCAGTGGATTTATAGGACAGTAATGTACAGGTGCAATGCCCAATATTGTCTTCACTCCGCAGGATATGCTCATCAAGACCAACCTGCACGATCGCCCTCTATATCACACTGGATACATCGGCGACATCAAAGTAGATCGGATGTACATTGATCCCGGTTCTTCAATAAGCATTATTTCGAAGAGCTTGCTTCACCTCCTGCGCATCCCTATGTATCGGCTGACACCTACCAATACCGCCATCAGCAGTTTCAATTCAGGAAGAAACTATCCTATTAGAAAGATTCGCCTGAAATACCAAACTGGCGACCGAAGTGACTTGCTACGTCACAGACGCAGATACGTCCTACAACTTCTCCTGAGGATCCTTGGATACACGATTATATGATCGTGCCCTCCATATTGCACCAGTGCTTCAAATATGTCGACAAATACGGCTTCATAAGAACGGAATTCGTAGACGTCGATCCCTTCAAAGGGGTTGAATCCTACTATTCAGATGCCTGCTTGTACGAGAAGTCGAAAAAGCACCTGGTCGATGTTTCACTTAACAAAATTGTCCAACAAAAGTTGGATTTTGAAAATAAAACGGGAAAAAGTACAAGAAGTACAAATTTGATTCTGGGAAAGTATTGCTATGGAAGTCTGATCTGTAAATGATCACTTTGTTCCTTGGACCATATGATGATGATGAAGATCACTGCTTGAAGTAGAACAACTTGGAAGAACTAAGTCACCAGAAAGGTATCGACGCACTTGGGCACTGATGGCGAGGCCGAATACTTTCCTGCTTTGCTTCACTCTGTTCTGAAAGAAAAGTTGAAGAAGAATGCTCGGAGAATCAAAATCTCGAAGTCCTGATCTCTGTATTCTCTCCTGATCTCTGTGTGTTTGAGAAAAATGAGTCTATTTATAGACTGGGCTTCTGTGCGTAAAAGAGCATCAAAGTCTGTCTTTACACTAACAACTGCCACCCATGATCAGAGTCATCCTTTGCATATGTTGACACGCGTCCATCATTTCAGTAAGAATAGGATACATGTATACACGTTCTTGAAATATGTGGCATGAAGGCCATGTAGGCAAACCACGTTCCAAACTGGCCAGAAAGAATAGGGCGTAAAAATAGCCCAACATCCTCTGGACGTAAAGCAGTAAGATGAGCGTAAAATAGCTCTGTCATAGGTTTCCGCGTAAAGTGGTTATTGAATAACCTTGAGCGTAAAATGGCTCAAATAGACTTTACGCATACGTTGTTTTATGAGTGTAAGAACTCATAAAACTCCATGCGTAAAAGAAACCATACAGTGAGCGTAAAGTAGCTCGATCCCCATAAACGACAACAATGGTCTTTGTATAGGACAAATCCCATTGAATTCTGTGGTAAATGCCATCATTAATATCTTCATGTCAGAGTTTGCATTAAATGCGAGATTTGACAGCTTTGTCCAACGTAAAAGAGGCTGCTCTGTCCTTGGCGTAAAATCATAGGTGTAGACCCAAGCGTAAATTGATTACCCTGCTTAGGCGTAAATTGATTAGCCTAGTCTTGGGCGTAAAAGAGATTACCCGCTCTGCTTGGCGTAAAAACCGATACTTATGAATGTGATGACTCTTTCTTTGAAGCACTTTTTGCTCCTACAAGACCCCCTTCAAAGTTTTCAAATATCTCCAAAATTTGAAATACTTTGAACAAAAGCGCAAAAGTTGAGATTTGATCTGTCAGCATAAAATTTGGGATACGCAACAGCCATCCGCGTAAAAGTGGGATGTCCAACAGTCGGCGTAATTATAGGGATATCCAACAGTCGGTTTTGAATCTCTCTATAAATAGGTCTTTTCAGAGAGAGAAAACACTTTTACTCATCTTCTTGAATCTCTTTGCCTTTTCTTTCTTCGAAACTCTGATCTGATGGCTCCTAAGAAATAATCCACCGCCGGTGGCAAGGGAAAGAAACCAGCCATTGATTCCTCATCGACTGATCATGTGAAAACCCCTACTCAGTCATCAACACCACAACGAAATCCCAATTCGGCCGTGGCTCCGCCTATGATGGATAAAACCCTATTCTTGGCTGGAAGAAAACAAATCCGTCGAGGAAGAAGAAGATAAACCAAACTTTCAGCTTTTTACGCCCACGTTGTATGTGTTAGCGTAAAGTGAAATAACATCGTACGCCCACGTTGTTCGTGTTAGCGTAAAAGATAACAAGAATACGCCCACGTTATACGTGTCAGCGTAAAATTTGGTTTTATGCCCACAGTTAATGTGCTAGCGTAAAACTTAACTACGCTCATGTTCGTACATGCCAGTAAAAAGCTATATTACGCTCATATTACTATGTGGTAGCGTAAAGTTCATCAATCATTTGAGAGATTTTGTCGAACAAAGACTTCATAAGCTTTTCATCAACTCTTAGTAAAAAACTTCGAACTAACTTGATCTCTTTTATTATTTTGCCAATGGATTTTCAAGTTCACCCCTCGCTGAAGTTTTCGGATCATCAGTTGGCAAGGTAGGTTCGAACTATTTGGAAGATTTATCTCATGTCCAATTTCCTCAGTCGAACCCCGAGTATCCGGTAGAGAGGGCACAGTTGATAGCAGCTAAGGGGATAGACTGTTGCTATCCATGATAAATGGGGAATTGTTGGTTCACTAGACGGACAACTTCGCAAAACCAGCCTTTCTATTTGGAGATGCCATTGATTGTAAATCCCAGACACACCCCAAGAAGGAGTCTTGGGTTTTCAAATTTGGAAATAGAGCCATGTATCTTCCAGATATGGACAGAGATTATCCTTTGTCAGCATTCGTCCATGCTACTCATCCTGACAAATGTTGTGGAATTTGACTCCCAGCAGTCATGGACGACCGGGTAGAATTATTTTCAAGAGAGAGCGTGCCAATGATATGGGATACTTTGCTAGTGTTCCCAATGGAGGTGTTACTTCTATCTTTGGCCTTATGCCAGGCTCTAATCCTAGCGAAGATTCGGGTTTAATACACCATTACAAACCCAGATGTTTATCAATAAATTTATGAGGGATGCTGTATTATATCCCCAAACCAACCCCAGACTGCCAGGATGGTTGACTCCATTCAACCAGAGTTGGATTCAGATAAGTCTTTAGATGATGAAGAACTTTGAGGCAGAGTTGAAAGATATTGGCTTGTACGAAGCGGTAGCTTCCACCAGTTATGGTATTCCTCCGAATGGAAACTTATTTCTGGCCTTGATGGAGATATATCTAAGTTCAACTGGAACTTTTGCCACCCCGAAAGGTGAAATGGGTCTTGCCCTTCATAAGATACAGTTTATCTCGAAGCTGCCAATGGGGGAGGCCCCATATGAAGAATACGTTCCCTCCAACAGGGAGCTTGCTTAAATTAGAGGAGTTAACCCTCAGTTAATCGAGATATACGAAGAACTGATGTGCCACTACCTGATTTGTACCACGATGCATGAAAGTACATCCTATTTGGCTATATCAACAAGTGGACGACTTATCTCTTCTTCCATAAGGATAAGATATCCAAGGAAGACAAAGAAAGGTTTCAGGAAAACAAAGCTCCAGTAATCAACATAGATTCGATAATCCCCTCTAACAAGGTTCGGGATATGATGATTACTTACAAATTCCGAATAAATATCTGTCTACGAAGACTGGGGAATTTCCTGTCGGAACTGAAGCCTTGAGCTTCCTCAGATATGGTAGTCAGAAAATCTACGGAGAGCTTTGCTGGCAGGCTTTCTTTCTTTATGGTTGAGAAGATGGGTTGTACCGGGTATTGGTACTGTTGACAGGATTACCGCAGTGTGCTATGGCCAGCAGTACGTCTGGTTTTTAAAGTCAGGATCAACCTACTGTCGGCCATGGTGTGTCGGATAAATGCAGGTTTAAGGACCTTCGGCGAGGAGTTAATCAACAATGCTCCTCATCGGAATTTTCCCTAGATATACAGCAAAAGAATAAAGTCCCCTGAAAAATCGAGAGCATCACTGATACGTTCCCCGTTGAACCCCCTGTATTAGGCTCATCAGGCTCGACCGAAATAGGTGGAAGCTCTTCTGCGCCCAAGCCACCCGAAGACATTCTTGCTTTTTTAGTAGAGCCGGAGAAAACACCTGAAGAAGAAGCATCGAGGATGGCTGCCTGTAAATTTTTCATGAGTTCAGAAAACGACGCCTTCTATGCGTTGGCCGACTATGTATTCAATAAGGAAGGGAGTGGCCCTCGTCCTTAGTCTTTTATCTTGAACAAAAAATAATAATAAAAGAAGTTTTATTTTGTTCTGTCTTCTCTTTTTATACATAGTATTTCTTAAGAAATTTGCCATTGATCGGCAGCATGAGTAGATCTCCATTGGGTTTTGACAACCGATAAGCGTCATTGGAAAATACGGACTCAATTACATAAGGGCCTTCCCATTTTGCTTGGAATTTCCTTTACTTTTATGAGTCATTACCATTGGTCTCCGAACAGCTAATACAAGCTCGCCAACTTTGAATACCCTCTCCTTAACTTTACGATTAAAAGTTCGAGATATGCGGGCTTGGTACAGTTCAATGTGTTGTGTGCTTGAAGACGCTTCTCATCCAATCCTTCAAGTTCTTGGAGTCGTAAGCGATCATTATTCTCCGTAGTTAGCTCATTAGTAATGGCTATTCGTAGAGAAGGGATCTGGATTTCCAATGGGAGAACAGCTTCGCATCCGTAAACCAAAGAATGGTGTAAAACCAGTAGGAGTCCGGACTGTTGTTAGATAAACCCATAAACATTCTCCAAGTTTCTCATTCCAATCACGTTTATTGGAAGAGACAAACTTTTTGAGAAGTTTGATGATCGTCTTATTGAAAGCTTCAGCTAAACCATTAGCAGCTGGATTATAAGCCGTAGAGAAGCCAAATTCTGAATTCGATTTTTGTCACAGAATCGATAAAATGCTTGACTGGCAAATTGTGGACCATTGTCATGAATTATCCGTCGAAAAATCGAAACGATAAATGACATGGTGCTTGATGAAACTGATCACATTAGATGTTTTCACTTCCGCAAGGGGGACTGTTTCTGCCCACTTCGAAAAGTAATGGTTATAGCTAATATAAACCGATGTCCTTTGACAGAAGGAGGGTTAATAGGACCAATGACATCCATACCCCAAGCTTCGAAGGGCCAAGAGGCTGCTGTAGGATGTAGAAATTCAGATGTTGATGAATAAAATCAGCATGAATCTGACATGCTTTACATCTTCTGGCATAGTCTAGAGCATGCTATCATAGAAGGCCAATAATACCCCATTCTTCGAATGCGGTCTTGTAACTTTGGACCCGGTTGATGAGCACCACAGACACCATCATGAGCTTCACGCAGTATGTTTTTGGCTTCGCTTTCTGAGAGACAACAGTAAGAGTCCATCATAGGAACGTCGGTATAACATATGTAAAGACGAATAATAAAACCGAAATGACCGTCTTTTAATTGATGCACTTTTTAGGATCTTCAGGCAAAATCCCATGAACTGCATAATCAATGAATGGAGTTCTCCAATCTTTTTGCTGGGAACTTGACTCTGTAGTATAACTTTGTTCAATATGCAGATTACTCTTCACACAGAACAAGTCTCGGTCCAACGTAATTGTATTTTGCCTTCGGATTGGGACAGCCAAGTCTGCACTAAACTGGCAAGAGCATCAGCCTCCACATTCTGGAAACGTGGTACAAATTCAATGAAGAATCTTTGAATGATAGGACCAACTCGACTACCACTGATGATAGGGAATGAGATCAGGATTTCTGACTTCATGAAGTCCCTCTAACTTGATTAACGATCAATTGAGAATCTCCATAAGCCTCTAAGAATTCAATATCCAATTGTTTTGCTACTTGGAGACCAATCAATAGAGCATTATATTCTGCTATTGTTAGAGCATGGCTCATTAAGAGAATAGGCACGGTATATGACCGTTTTGTCAGGAGAAACCAAGACAATTCCTACCCCAGAGACAATATTGCCTTTAGGTCCCACTCGTGATGCTCCATCAAAATATAATTGCATATATCATTCTTCAAAGTCATGTTACAATCCACTACTTCGTCTGGAATGTCTTCATATAACTTCGAAGTTTCAGGTATAGGATGAGCAGCTAAGAAATCAGCTAACGCTTGGCCCTTCACTGATTTTTGAGGCACATAAATCATGTCATAAGGAGTGAGCAGCATCGCTGAGGTAGCTAACCTGGAATTAAGAATGCTCGGTTTTCTCATCAATACCCGAATGTGATTTATTCTGGAGATGACATAAATAGTCTGTCCAGTGACATAATACCTTGTCTTTTGGACGACAAAAACCAAAGCTAGACATTTCTTTTCCACAGGAGTATATCTGTGTTCAGCTCCAACCATCATTCTGCTCAGATAATATGCTTGTTCATGACCCATATCACTTTTCTGTGCCAGAAGAGCGCCAAGTGAATGATCTAAGGCTCGAACATATAGCAAAAATGGTCTTCCTACCGGAGGTACCAGAACAGGGCTTTGTAAGATATTGCTAATGTCATTGAAGGCTTTTTGACACGCTTCATCCCAGACGAAAGATACCCCTTTCTTTAATAGGGAGAAAGGTTGACATCTCCCAGAAAGATTAGATATAAATCTTCTGATATAAGCAATACGGCCCTGAAAGCCACGGAGTTCTTTCAGATTACGAGGAGAACGCATTTCAAGAATTGCTTTAACCTTATCAGGATCGACATAGATACCTTGAGAGGTAATGACAAATCCTAGAAACTTGCCACTGGAAACCCCTAAGAAGGACTTAGTAGGGTTCATTTTCAATTGATGCTGGCGCATCAATTCAAATACTTCTCAAGTCCTGAATGTGATCATCCTTTGATCGACTTTTACAGCAATGTCATCTACATAGCATTCAACTATCTTCCGTAGATGTTCTTGAAAGATATTGCTCATAGCCCGTTGATACGTGGCACCGGCTTTTTAAGACCAAACGGCATAACTATAACAGTAGACCCCAAGAGGTGTACGAAAAGTGGTGTGCTTTTCATCTTCTGGATGCATCTTGATTTGATTGTATCCTGAGAATCCGTCATGAAAGACATGCGTTCAAAACCACATATTGTCTATCATGACATCAGTAATTGGAAGTAGAAATTCGTCTTTTGGACAAGCCGTATTAAGATCTCGATAATCTATACAAACTCAGACTTTTCGTTCTTCTTCATAACAGGAACTATATTGGCCACCCAATCTGGGTGTTGTTCTTCACGAACAAAGCCACATGTAATCAGCTTTTTGACTTCTGCTTCAATTGCATCATCATATCTGGTCTAAAGCGTCGTTGCTGTTGTTTTACAGGCTTGACATTAGGCAAAATGTTGAGTTTATGGGTAGCAACTTTAGGATCTAGCCCTGGCATATCCTCATAACTCCATGCAAAGATGTCAATAATCTTTTATAAGTTTTATCAGCTCTTCCTTTTCATCTTCAGAAAGATTCTTACTGATGAATATTGGTTTGGACGTAATTCCATCTCCAATATCAATCTGGATAACCTCATCTTCTGTAGGTGGCTGTCGCTGTTCAAAACGAAGTTCCATTGAGTATCCATCTGTTGAGCCCAAGGATCATTCTCAAATGGCTATGATTCATCATCGGCTTGAACATATTGACTGAGAATATTTGCCCAGATTCACAATATGAGGAACGAGAAATATCGGATTCGATGAATAGAATTTCTTCCGAATCTGATGATTGCGAAGAGCTAGAAGAGAATCCTTCTTGTATATCGTCATTAAACATGTAAGACGGATCATATCCCAACCATGACGAGTCTTTTGGTAAAACGGATCACCACATAATGGTAATCGTCTATCCTTGTCTTGATTGAGACCTTGCATAGTCTTCAAATCATACCCCATGTTCTGGATGATCTTGATAGATTGCTGACTGTATTTGTCAATTCGAATTCTTCCTTTGTCTTTATCCTTCAGTTTATCTGTCTGAGCAACGGGATATTTCTAGCCAGGCCAAACACAATTTGGCGCTGTTTTCTTATCAGACGGAACTACGAAATAAGATTCTTTATGACGTCTAAAAGTTACAAGCTTGTGATGAAGCGGCCACAGGTAGAAGATAAAGAGAAGATGTTAGGAACCTTTGAGCATATGGTCCAACATCTGTATAAGGAGGGAAGAATTCTCCTTATGATCAATGTATAAAGTTTCTTCGGTTCTATGTTGTCTTTATATTGATGACTTTGATTATCAGAAGATAAAGTCATTCTCTCAATAAACTTGACAGCCATATACTCGAACAGGAAATCTTATTGATATCAAAAGTACAGAATGATCAATATTTACATTATTTACAATTTGATTGCTATGCTTCGGATTAATCAACAGTGGACCATCATCCGTCTTCTGCATAGATTTGCCAAGATTGACAATCAATGGTGATTCTGGATCATTTGTACAAGAAGTACACCCTTTAACCTTGATCATAACAGGTTGAACTTGGCTCTTAGCAGGAATATTTATTGATCCCTCAGATGAAGTTTGAGTTCTTCCTTTAACCTTGATTATCAAAGGTTGATCATTGATAGGTTGGGATTGGATTCGTCCCTTGACTATGATCTTCAAAGGTTGCTCCTCTGATGGATCTTCATTAATAGACTGATCCTTAGATGATGATTGATCTTCAGCCATGTCTGATATATCTTTCACATGCTCTTGTTTATAAAGCCTTGAACCAGAGAAGTAGGCTTCGACACCCTTGAACGGATTAATATCAGCAAACTCAGTTTTCACAACTCCTTGGGAGTCCACATATTTGAAACATTGGTGAAGAGTTGAAGGCACAATATTGTGCTCATGAATCCACGGTCTTCCAAGAAGAATATTGTAGGATACGTCCGAGTTGATAACATAGAATGTTACCATAGTTCGAAGATCACCAATCTGAATCTGCAGACGAATCTTTCCCAGTGGTTTGCTCTTGCCAGAGTTAAAACCGACTATCGTAGTACTAGTGTAAGTCAGCTCACTAGTAGGAATCCTCAGAGGTCTTAGCATACTCTGAAGAATTATACTAATTGAAGACCCAGGATCGATGTAAATCCTATCAATTTCAGTGGATCCGATATATCCAGTGTAACACAGAGGCCTATCATGCTTGTTGTGTTTCAATAACATATCCTCTTGTGTAAAGGTGATGTTGGAATTGCTTCCATCATACTATGGCATTGCGAATATGACACTGGTATTATCAGGAGTCTTGAGTTGTGCCAAGCATGAATCTGCTTGAAGTAAAGCTTCGCTCAAAGTCTCTCTGCTTTCTCTGAAAGGCGAAGCAGTTCAAATATAGAAAGTCTAGCCGGAGTATTGGCTAACTGAGCTAGAATGTCAAACTTGTAAGGCTTCATCACCACCCCTGATTGGAAGCAGACTTTAATGGGATATCAAAGCGTACTGCCTTCTGTTTCCCCTTTTCAACCACAGACGGTTTAACAGGAACAGGAGAAGGTTGAACTGGTAGAGTTTCATTACATCTTCTGCTTCTTTGGAGGATCCCTCATAGTCTTTGTGGTACTCTTTTCCAGATCTTGTACCAGCAAAAGTTTCTTCTTCATACTCAGGAGAAGGAAGTACCATATTACAAGATTTAGTCTTTCTTCCCTTAGCCTTCTTCTTGTGAGGGTTGTTACGAGGTACTTCAAACCCAATCAGCAGTGGAATTCTGATTTTGAATTTGTAAAGGAAGACGTATTCCTTTATCATAATTCAAACCTTCTGTCTTTTGAAAGTTGTAACCCATCTTCTTCATGAGAAGGACAGATTGCTGACTATACAAGGATAGGCAGTGAGCTTTGGATAGGTGTTTCAGCACAGGAAGAGGAAGAAACCTCTACAACTACAGGAGAATGAAGCATAGACGTCTCTGTAGTTAAGGGAGGAGAAGGATTCAGGATACGAGAAGAAATCCCTGTTGGAGCTTTTTATAAGCAGCAAAGACTTGTTGTGCCCGGTATAAAGGAACACTATTCATGGCTAGCTACTGCTGATGAGTAAGCTTGAGCTTGGTAGGAGGAGCTAGACTTGGAGGACAGATGTTTAGTCCTTTCAGTCTACCTTCTAGAGGAAGGCCATCCCATAGATGATCCAAGTCATCAGGATTTGTAATAACATGAGAAATCATGTTGCAGGTTTTGACTTTCTTACCTTTCTTGGATTTTAAAGTTTTACCTTATTTTCCAACTCAGGTATTAAGTCAGGATGTACCCACATGATTTCACCATTCTTCAATGTGAGCGGCAGCAATCCTGTATTTTCTTCCCTGGCAGGCGGGATATTCACGATCTTCATCGTTGCCTTCGGAATTGGGATAATTCCATCTGGGACTTGCTGTGGAGGAAAATCCCAAACTGAAGAGAAACCATATTGGTTGTAACCGTATGGTCATCATTGGTTAAAGCAATAGCGCCACCATTTATCAGCTCTTGGATCTTCTTTTTCAAGATATAGCAAGCACTGGTAGGATGATTAATATATCTATGATAGATACAATATTTGGGATTATCAGTCAGATTCACCTCATTAGGCCTTTTTGGCTCTGGAATCTGAAGTTTGCCACTCTTCACCAGACACTGAAATATCCCTGGGATATCACTTTCGTCAAAAGTGTATTCTTCCTTTGGCCTGGAAGATTCCTGATTATTTGGCATCGTTTTGTTCTTGGAGAGATTAACCATAAGAGTATCTTTTCCTTTCACATTACGATTGCCAAGATTATTACCAGGATTACTTTTCTTTCCTTTATCTTCTGAAGCAAAAATCATCCCGTGTTCCTGAGCCAACCAACCATTGGTCTCGGCAGAACTGCTGCTATGATAAACGAAGTCCAATCTGTGAATTGGGAACCTGTGAAGACAGCAATGGATGGTCGCAGATTCATCTTGCATGTATCGATCAACGCTGAATCTGGCATACCAGGAGGCGTCTTTAGAGTAGCCTGTCGAAAACATTCAATGAACGTCCGAGTATCTTCTTTCTCCTTTTGTTTTATTTCTATCAAGGAGGACATGTTCATGTCCATACCTCCTTCATAGAAGCGGGAGAGAAATATTGCCTTGAATTCGTCAAAAGACGAAATAGAGTTATCGGGTAAGCTACGATACCAGTCATAAGCTGAACCCGTCAGGCACCCGATGAACACTCGAGTGAGAAGAGCATCATTTTTCTGCAAGTGTACAGTCATAATATCAAAGTAATTGATATATTGACTGGGAGATACTTTTCCATCGAATAAAACCATGGATTGTGGCTTGAACTTCGGTGGAAAGGGTACATCATTCCAATGAGGAGGATAAGGTTGCTTAATCCCTAACCTCTAGAGCTGATTTGTGCCTCAAAACTGTGCTTTGAGTTCACGCACTGCTTGAATGGCTTCACTGGTTTGAGGAAGCACATTGATTGAATAGTCGTTGGATGTACCGTAACCCCACTGGAGGTGGTACATCTTCTGGAATGATAGGATCTGGAGATGCAGAATTTTGATTAACAGCAGGCTCTTGAATATTCGAAGGTATATCAGCCCCTTGACTATCTTGAGTTTGTGCTGCTACTGGTACCGGAGTTATTACTATAGGTTGAGCAATTTGCTGATTCAAAATTATCTGATGCATGCTTTGTACCTTGTTGAGCATGTCTTTCAATGATTGCTCCACGGCAGTGAGACGTTGTTCCGTATTAGCAGATGACGTCTCTGGTTCATCTCCAACAAGGATTCAACCTCTCTTGAAGATATTGAAGGATTAGTATAGAAGTATGAATCCACACTATCGTATCAGACTCAAAAGATTGAGTACCCCCAGCTTCTGAATCAGAAGTCTGCAATTGCCTTTGTCTTCTTGATCGAGTATTCTGATATACTCCTTCAAAGGAATCAAGAAGTCTGTTGAACTGTTGTTGACCTAGGGTTTGGGACATATTGTCTTGGATGTCGTCCTCTGTTAGTATGAGATGCCATGTTGACTGACACATATGACAGCTCATGTTCTTGGTCTAAAGCTTGATGTTGAGGCGAGTTAAAACTTAAACGATCAAAAACTGACCGTTTTGAAGTCAAACAACAACAGTTGATCACAACCTGGTGATATTCACAATGATGTTTTTCTTGGGGAATGTCACGGAGATTGTCTGTTCTTACGTTTTTGCATTAGCAAGTCACGTAAATCAGAAGGAACAGATGGAGTATTCTTCTTTATTACATTTGGGGTAGAAAAACGTTTAGTCCCTTGTGTGTAAAGAAGATTACTAGCAGCATTCGCGAACCAAACTGTATATTTTTACGCGTTTGGAGTTGTGTGCGTAAATCTTGAGATTTTTGAGCACGAAGGACTCCATTTTCATGGCCCGTGATTTGCAAGTTTGGTACTTTGCGTAAAGCAGTATAAGAAGGTTGTTGGTGTAGGACAAAGTTTTACCAACAATATTTTATGCTGTATGCGTTTAGGTACATTCACATTAGATGTGCAAACATCATTGTGAATTTTATCTACACTGTCACAGACAGGAGACTTACCTTTACGCGTAAAACGTAAAAATTGATTATCTACCACATCATAGACGAGATTTTACTTTACGCGAGGGCGTAATTTGTGTGTGTCTACCACATCACAGACGGGAGACTTATTTTTACACTCAGAAGCATTAGAATCTGCCACATTACAAATGGGAGACTCATTCTTATGCCTTGAGCGTAAAACTTGGTTTTTGCCCACTGAGCGTAAAACTTGATTCTTATGTAGTGGGCGTGAAACCTGATTACCTTCACCGTTACAAACGGGAGATAAATCATCACACTTTGAGTGCAACTCTGAAGTGAGGACCGCCTGTTACGAACGGGAGCCCCTACGACAGGAGTGGGAAGAATTCCCTTGTCATCAGAAGTCACAGAGCGATCAGAAACCACTTTGGATTTGGGAATCCAAACTTTTCGTGCTTTGCGAACTTTTGAACATTGGAGTAGCGAGAACCACCCCCAGTTCGGAGCATTTCTTCATAGGCAGTCTGGTTGGTCGAACCGACCGAAACATCATCATATTGAGCAATCACCTCCTCGTCAGAGGGGAAGGAAGTCCCCAGCAGAGTCGCCATTTTGTTTCACTTAACAAAATTGCCCAACAAAAGTTGGATTTTAAAAATAAAACAAAAAAAAAGTACAAGAAGTACAAATTTGATTCTGGGAAAGTATTGCTATGGAAGTCTGATCTGTAAATGATCACTTTGTTCTTGGACCATATGATGATGATGAAGTCACTGCTTGAAGTAGAACAACTTGGAAGAACTAAGTCACCAGAAAGGTATCGACGCACTTGGGCACTGATGGCGAGGCCGAATGCTTTCCTACTTTGCTTCACTGTTCTGAAAGAAAAGTTGAAGAAGAATGCTCCGGAGAATCAAAATCTCGAAGTCCTGATCTCTGTATTCTCTCCTGATCTCTCTGTGTGTCTTTGAGAAAAATGAGTCTATTTATAGACTGGGGCTTCTGTACGTAAAAGAGCATTAAAGTCTGTCTTTACGCTAACAACTGCCACCCATGATCAGAGTCATCCTTTGCATACGTTGACATGCGTCCCATCATTTCAGTAAGAATAGGATACATGTACACACGTTCTTCGAAATATGTGGCATGAAGGCCATGTAGGCAAACCACGTTCCAAACTGGCCAGAAAGAATAGGGTAAAAATAGCCCCAACATCCTCTGGGCGTAAAGCAGTAAGATGAGCGTAAAATAGCTCTGTCATAGGTTTCCCGCGTAAAGTGGTTATTGAATAACCTTGAGCGTAAAATGGCTCAAATAGACTTACGCACACATTGTTTATGAGCGTAAGAACTCATGTAAAACTCCGTGCGTAAAAGAAACCATACAGTGAGCGTAAAGTAGCTCGATCCCATAAACGACAACAATGGTCTTTGTATAAGACAAATTCCATTGAATTCTGTGGTAAATGCCATCATTAATATCTTCATGTCAGAGTTTGCATTAAATACGAGATTTGACAGCTTTGTCCAGTAAAAGGCTGCTCTGTCCTTGGCGTAAAATCACAGGTGTAGACCCAAGCGTAAAATGATCAGCCTGCTTAGGCGTAAATTGATTAGCCTAGTTTTAGGCGTAAAAGAGATTACCCGCTCTGCTTGGTATAAAAATCGATCACTTATGAATGGGATGACTCTTTCTTTGAAGAACTTTTTACGCTCCTACAGTCGAAGGGGATGCCCAAGATCAAACAGAAGCTACAATGGGATCAGAAGAACCTCTGAAGATCCATCTCCAGGCCCGCAAACTAGGTAAAACTGTACCTCTTGTAGCCACTCTGCATAAAGAAGTAACCAGTCTACCGGTGCTCACTACAGAAAAGTAGCAAATGGTTATCCGACTCCCAAGGTCTAGCCAGGGGTCGAGACCCACTGTGGAGCCAATGACAATCAGACTGCCAAGAGCCGACCAACAACAATCAGAAGAGATAAATCCTTCTGTTAAGCCGATGGTCATTCGTCTCCAAGACAAATCGACAGCCCAGCACTGAGCTGAGGATCGTTAGTGAGCCAACAACCCCACGTCCAGCACCACCAGTGGAACCCTTAATGATCAAGCTGCCTAGGTCATCCTCCCAATCTTCAATAATGCAGGGGGTGGCTGAAGAGGAGCTAGCCAAATATGTGGCTGCGTACACTGATGTTCCCTCTATCGATAATGTAATACCGCCAAAGAAGATACCTTATTTTATTAATAAAGGGTTATCTTTGAATTACCTCTAGCTTAACAAGCTCCGTGTAATGTATGCAATGGAATACAGTATGGGCATCAACTTACACACACAAGTGACAAATATCTATACCACAAACCAACTTACTCCCGTGGAAGACGCTTGCTTCATAGTCGCGGGAGAGGATCATCCAATCATCTTTGACCGAAAAAGTGATCAACAGTCTTTCAGGCCAGAAGAAGTCGATCTCGAGCCCAGCACTGAAAGACTGTCGCTTTATTTGTATAGCTCCCGATCCAAGTACCTCATGCAAAAATAGGGGTATGATATGAAGACTACACCAGGCTTGAACCACGGTACCGGCCGACGATTACCTTTGTAATTGCCAGTCCCGGCTGGAAAACCACGGATTATTACGGCAAGACCAGACATGGTCTAGGTTTTGTTACACCCGCAATAACTCCGAGAGCTCGGATGAGGAATGCGAATGGCATTCTCATTCGACCGGATCACCCATTTCTGATTCAGATGTCAGCATCGGGGACGTACTCAGGCAAACTTGGTCTGACAATATGGCATTTGCTGACGCCTATGAAGAAGATAGAGACTTACCCGAACTCCTTGAGTTAGAGCTTTGGGTCCAACATCTAGATGCACAATGGGAGAAGCATTTCGAACAAAGAGATCCCCCTACCGAAGATGAGGTCATGCAAGTTGACCTCGGCGATGAATCCTCTTCAAAGCCAGTCTTCGTTAGCAAATATCTGACAGACGAAGAACGGGAGTCGCTATTGCAACTCGTCAGAGAGTATATTAACGTGTTCGCCTGGAGCTATGAAGACATGCCAGGGCTAAACTCCGAAGTTGTACTCCATAAGCTCAACATTCGTCCGGATGTGAAGCCGGTCAAGCAACAGCAACGACGATTCCGCCCGAACATCATGAATTCTATCGAAGTTGAGGTCAACAAGATAATAGCCAGCGGCTTCATCCGTGAGGAACAACATCCAGACTGGGTAGCCAATATAGTACCGGTCCTCAAGAAGAATGAGAAGATCCGAATTTGTATCGACTTCCGGAATCTGAACGAAGCATATCCTAAGAATAAGTTCCCTCTTCCTATTACAGACATAATGATTGACAACACATGTGGCTTTAAGCGCATGTCATTCATGGATGGCTTCTCAGGATACAACCAAATCAAGATGTTTTTGGACGATGAAGGCATACATCATTTCGAATGCCGATTGGCATATACTGCTACACAGTCATGCCCTTTTTTAAAGAATGTCGGTGCCACATATCAACGATCCATGAGTGTCATCTTCAGAGACCACCTGCATAAGACAGTAGAATGTTACGTTGACGACATCGCCGTCAAAAGCCGCTCTAAGGAAGATCATCTACATAATCTGAGGACAGTATTCGACCTGATACGAGCATAATTTGAAGAAATCCCACCAAATCCTTCTTGGATGTATCCAGCGGGAAATTCTTGGGTTTTGTCATTACCTCCCAGGGTATCCATATAAACCCTGAGAAAACAAAGGTAATCATGGAGATGGGTCCCCCGAGAAATCTCCGTGGCTCAGAGGCCTTCAAGGGAGGCTAGCTTATATCAGAAGGTTTATCTCTAACCTCTCCGGACGATGTCAACCATTCACACATCTCATGAAAAAAGGTGTCTCTTTTGTATGGGTTGAAGAGTGCCAACGTGCCTTTGACAATATTAAAGAATATCTGTTGAAACCTCCAGTCCTGGTGGCCCCGGTTGCTGGAAAGCTATTTTTGCTTTATGTGCGAGCGATGGAGCATTCCTTCGACGCTCTACTAGCACAAAATAATGATGCAGGGCAAGAACAAGCTATCTATTACCTCAGCCGAATGATGAAAGGTCCTGAGCATAGATACACCACCGTAGAGAAGGAGTGCCTTGCTTTGGTGTTCGCCATTCAGAAGATGCGACACTATATTACAGGACAGACCATCCATATTATATCACGAGTCAACCCCCTCAGGGTCCTCATGACCAAAATAGGTGCACTCAGCTCTCATCTTGATACCTGGGCGATATTATTGTCCCCCTACGACATAATCTTCGTCCCGCAGAAGGCTGTTAAAGGTCAAGCTTTGGCAGACTTTTTAGCTGCCCATCCAGGTTCGAAGACAACCAGAATATATGAAAAGATTCTAGACGAGGTGCCAATTCAAATATGGCTTCCCATGATACCGTCTGGCGAATGTTCTTCGACGGTGCTTCGAGAACCGGGCCCAAGGGCAATATCGTCGTTGGAGTCGGAGTGGTACTGATTTCTCCCTCTGGTTGGTGATCAATCGGGCATACTCCCTCACGGAACCTTATTCAAACAACGTCGTCGAGTATAATGCCTTGGTTATCGGCCTCCGACTTGCAAAGGAACTGGGGGTAGATGTCACGACCCGCACCCGCTGTAAGGGCACGTGTACGTAACAATGCCCAATCCTCACCGTAAAAACAGCGTGGAACGCTGTAGGTTTTCTACTCTAACAACAGTTTATATATATATCAAAAACCTGTCGAGAATATGGTCAACTCCGAACGAGGACAAGCAATGAATATATATGAGTGCTCAATCACAGTTCTAAGATGACAAAGTAAAGACTGAAAGATAAAGACAACAAGACAATAAAATATAACCTGTCAAGTCCAAACATAAATAATATACAAGCCCAAGTCTCTTATACAATCCATAATAATAACAGTCTCAAAATTAGCTGGAGACAAGGTCCATACAAAAGACCTACTCTAACTAAGCAATAGGTAAAGTCTCATCAGGCGGAGCAAAGCCCTGCTGGACCAAAGTCTCCAAGTCTAAGCCCACTACGTTATCCGGACCGTAGTAGGTACTGTAATCCCCCTCATCAGCATCTGTAATATTTTGTCAAATATCCAGTCAGGATGGAACGAGTACAATTAACTAACAACAGTTCACAAGATATGGCAAAAGCTATAAGACTGTAAATAGAGAGTATATACGAGAAATCATGAATGTACATGTGAGTATCATGGCAAGGTAAGCTGTAAATCTAGAGCTAGAACAAGGCAAGTAAACTGATCATGGCATATACAAGAATCAAGAATCATATATCTAGGTGTGTGAGTACTAGCTACAATATATGGCCGACTTGGGAACTTGCACAAATAGTAATAGGCCTGGCTAACCATACGTGGGGTGTATGATCAACACTCACAATCAATAGGTGCACAATGGGTGCACAATCACTACCAAAATAAGTCATATCAGCGACGTATTTAGCGACTCCAAAGAAAAACGTCGCTATTTTTGGGGTTTTAGCGACGTTTATACAAGACGTCGCTGTTTGTCGCTGACAGCGATTAATAGCGACGTCTAGCGGCTGTAATTTGTTAAATGAGAATAGGCGTTGCAAGTTCGTCGGTACACGTCGCTGATTTAGCAACGTGTAGCGACGCAATTTAAGTAGCATCGCCGTTTCATAAATACCAGCGACGTTTAGCGACGTTCTAGAATTACGTCGCTAATATTTTCATATAGCAAGGGTTTCGCTTTTCGATCTTTCACAAAATTTCCCCCAAATATTTCGTGCCCTCCTCCTCCGCGACGCCCCTCCGCGATTTCCTTCCTCCGGCCACCTTCCGCGGCGCTCCTCTGTCGATCTTCTCCTCCTTCTCCTCCTCCTCCTCCTTCCTCAGGTAGCTCCTCCTCAGGTAACTCTTCCCCCCTGCTTCCCAGTTTCTCCTCGTCTTCTAGCTCTCTCTTGCTTGTAGTTCGTGTCCATGAGAGCATGGACTCGCTGCCGGGGACACGAGACTCACAGTGGACTCGCCTTCTAGTTCGTGTGACACCTATTTTGTTGATTTGGACACGTCGTGTCCCACTGTGTGGACACGAGACTCACAGTGGACTCGCTTCTAGTTCGTATGACATCTATTTTTTGGTTTGGACACGTCGTGTCCCACTGTGTGGACACGAAACTCACAGTGGACTCGCTTCTAGTTCGTATGACACCTATTTTGTTGGTTTGGACATGTCGTGTCCTACTATATGGACACGAGACTCACAGTGGACTCGCTTCTAGTTCGTGTGACACCTATTTTGTTGGTTTGGACATGTCGTGTTCCACTGTGTGGACACGAGAATCACAGTGGACTCGCTTCTAGTTTGTGTGATACCTATTTTGTTGGTTTGGACATGTCATGTCCCACTGTGTGGACACGAGACTCACAGTGTGACACCTATATACTGATACTGGGAGTTTTTTTGGGCATATCAACTATCAATTTGATGTTTTGCTTGGATTCGAATTCTAATTTAGGGTTCGAGCACTATTTACTGATACTGAGAGTTGTTTTTGGGCTTTTTCAGGGTTTTGAAATGATGAATAAATTGACTAATAATTATTATCGAGCTCTATAAAATTTTAGCTATGTCACGAAGGATGGATACTAATCCTGTGAATGAGTTTTCTCCTAAGTATTCTCGACAGTTGAGAATGATTTAGCTCACTGACATTACTGAAATATGGAATGATTAGTGTAGGATATGTTGGTCAGGTTTTGGCAGAGTCAGCTATGTCACGAAGGATGGATACTAATCCTGAATACCATATTTTAAATCCTACAACGCTGCTTAGTTGAAAGTCTTATAATTAGACTTTCTGTTCAGTACCCTTTGACTGCTTAGTTGAAAGTCTTAATTAGTAGTAGATAATCTATGATACGACATCGTGATCAGGACATAGTCCCTGCAGCCATTCGACTGGCGAGGCATAAACTATGTAGCTGTAGATAAAGTTGACTGTCCTCCTACCCCCATCCCTCGGCAATGATGATACGATAACCTATCACTATATCTTTTAGTAGTAGATAATGTCTTAGTATTACATTATGTGGGTTCATCTTGATTCTGTTACATCCTTCAGATACTAGATTCGATAAGAACATATACTACACAATATGTACAGAACATAGATGATTCAAACTAATGTATGCTAGAATGCATTTTGGATTGTGTTCTGAGCCATTCGTCCCCACACTTGGCAATTATGTAGAACCGTTTGTGGATATACAATCGTCATCCTGATGAATTATTATTTGTGTCAATCTTTGCAGAATTATCTTAAATGGATATGAATTACTATCTGCGGAACCGTTTGTGGATGTACAATCGTCATCCTGATGACATGTGCGGTGTGCGAGATGAATTTATACAGGGTGTGCAACAATTCCTGCAGTTTGCCAAGGCGTTCCCTCAGTACATGGACCGTACAAAAATTAAGTGTCCATGTATGAGATGTCGCAACTTGAAATATCATTCGGAAGTGGATGTGACATATCATTTGTATTCGAGGGGTTTCATGCCAAATTATTATCAGTGAACCGCACACGGAGAACTTGTGTCTTTAGCCTCCGAGCCGGAGCCTTATATGGAGCCTTATGTAGATGTCCACGAGCATGCTGATTACGACCAAGGGTGGACGAACAAGGTTTTCGATGCTGCGGGGCCTAGTTTTAATCCGAACAATCAATATGCAGCTGAGGAGGCACCGAATGCCAATGCTGCAAAGTTCATGGAGCTGCTGGAGAATGCAAGGACTCCTTTATATCCTGGTTGTGATGACCATTCATCGTTGGAGGTGGTTACAAGATTGTTGAGCATAAAATCAAATTTTAACATGTCTCAAGAATGCTACAACCGAATCCTGGAGTTAATTATAGATATATTGCCGGAGGGTGGCAAGTTACCTAAAGACTTCTACCGATCCAAGAGAATGGTGAGATCGCTCTGGATGGGGTATGAAAAAATTGATGCATGTCGCAACGGATGCATGTTGTACTATAAGGACGACAAGGATGAAGACGCCTGCAGATTTTGTGGTGTCGATCGCTTCAAGGCAACTAGTACAACAAGGACTTCTGGTGCACGCAAGCCAACAGATTCGATACACTATTTGCCTTTGACGCCGCGGTTGCAGAGGTTGTTTATGGCAAAGGAGACAGCTGATAATATGAGTTGGCACAAGCGGAAACAAATAGATGGAGTACTGGATCATCGATCCGACGGGGAAGCATGGAAGCACTTTGATCGAGTGTATCCCAATTTTGCTTCGGAGCCGCGTAATGTCAGATTGGGGCTTTCCCCCGACGGTTTTACCCCATTTGGACTTTCGGGCTCACAATATTCTTGTTGGCCAGTGATTGTTACTCCGTACAATTTGCCGTCTTGGATGTGTATGAAGACTCCTTACATGTTCCTAACTATTATTATTCTAGGTCCGAAGAACCCGAAGAGGAACATCGATGTGTACTTACAGCCCTTGGTAGATGAGCTGAATCAGTTGTGGGAAGTAGGTGCAACCACATATGATGTTTCCAGAAAGCAGAACTTTCAGATGAGGGCCGCACTAATGTGGACCATCAATGATTTCCCGGCCTATGGAATGTTATCGGGTTGGAGCACCCATGGTCGTCTCGCATGTCCGTATTGCATGGATCGCACTAAGGCTTTCCGTTTGAAACACGGAGGAAACCGTGCTTCTTTGATTGTCATCGACAGTTCCTGCCAAAGGATCATCCGTACCGGAGGAACAGGAATGCTTTTCGTGCTGGCGTGGTGGAGAAGTCCAGTCCACCGCCACGGTGGTCTGGGGACACTATATGGGAAGAAGTTAAAGAATTGTCAAGTGCTATTGAAGAGCCTACAGCGGGGTACTAGTGTGATGGATTTGGCCGCGCTCACAACTAGACGAAGAGGAGTATATTCTGGGACCTACCATATTGGAGTGCACTACACCAAAAGAGAGATTTGCCAACACAATTTTTTTTTGATTACCAACGGTTTTCTACCGTTACGAATTACTAATGGTTAAAAACAGTTAGGAACACAAAAAAATGTTAGTATAAATAGTAAAAACTATAACTTAATTTAAGTAACAAATTATATTAATATTACAACACTGTATGACCGTTGGTAATTTTTTAAATAATAAAAAAATTCTATCGTGTGCCTTTCACGTGATTGAAAGTGTTATGGGGGAGACACTTTCATTCCCCCCTTTTTTTCTGAGTACCCTAAAAAGCTCTTCTCATTCGACTGGTGTTCCTCTTCTCAATCGCCTAGTGTTCTTCTCTTTTCCAATGGTGAAGCTTCTTTCTCCTGTATTCCTCTTATCGGCTAGTGTTCTTCTCATCTTCCATGGTGAAGCCCTAAAGGCTCCGAGCACCTCTCTCCTTCTCTCTCTCTCTCTGAAGCTAAATCTAATTTTAGGGTAAATATTTTTAATTCCCTCTCTCTCTCGCTAACACTTTTTAATTCCCGCCATTTTAGTGTAAATATATTCAACCCACTCTAATTTGTTCAAAGATTTGATGAAACTGGGCTGTGATGGTATTCATCTTCATAACTTGGAGTTTAGAATTTTGAGAAAATAAGTTATGTGCATAATGGAAAACTGGGAAATAATTTTTGAAATCATTATTTTTTTAGGATTGGTCAAAAATTAAAGACATAAAATAAAATAAAGACTAGTGCTTCAAAAATTCTTTTTTGAAGATTTTAATTCCCCCCATTTTTAGGTTTGTGATTTATTTTTAAGATTTTATGATATGAGTCTGTGGGTCTTGATGAACGGTAGGTGTTTGGTTTGCAGGCTAAGAAGATTAACGATTTGTTATACTATTTTTGATACATATGCTTCTCCTAATACTGTTTTTTCACTCCTTTCTGTACAGTCTTCTCAATTCAGTTGTTCATTATATGTGGTATGTACTATATGATGTTTATTCAGTCTGTGGATGAGCATATTTTTATCTACTGTCGAATGGGGAGCCCCTAAGCTAATTTTAAGGACATTTAACTATGTAGCATTGTCGAAAATCTGTCATGTGATTTTATATATAGCTACAAGAATATGAAATTTGTTTGTGTTCTAGGCATGAGATCTTGTCCATGTTCCAACTGTCAAAATATTTCAATTGGAGTCCAGGCTTCAGGCTGAAAAGCTCCGCATAGAGCTCAAGACTAGCCAATCACCAAATTTGCAATATGAACTTGATTCAATCATTTGATGGGGAGCCAAATATGTCCTACTATCCTTGTTATGCTTTAAACCAAATATGTCCTACTGTCCTTGTTAAGCACGGACACAAACATTGACATGATATGGACACAATGGCATGAGTCTGAATTTGGTGGTGTTTGCGATGAGACACGGACATGGCACTGGTTTGACTGCCAGTTTACCTGAATTTATCTCATTCATGAGTCATGAAACACATAAGGGTGATGTTATTTGCTAATTGCCACATGAAGAGATCGACAACAGGAAAACTTCATCAATTCTTAGATCACATAGGCTGTCAAGTGATAAATGGAACTACAGTACATTTCACCCTGAATTCTTATATCACATATGTCTGGTTTATAGATTGTTGTACTGCATTTTCATTTCCCAGGTCCCCACATTAAAAAAATGTTTTAACAGCTAAGTGAAATTCTTCATGGATAGTTTTCTTACAAGCACCAAATTTCTATTTGTGGCCTACTTATATTGTATGGGTGTATGATGTATCCAATATCTTCGATAACCCAAATTCTGCATCCACATATCTTAATGTATTATATATCTATTTTAAGTATATGGTATAATCTACAGGGATAAATTCATACATGGAAGATTCTGATCAAGAAGTGTCTTGTACAAATTGTGATTAGAAATATATGATTGGTCATTATTACTGTATCATATCATCTAGGCCCCAAAGGAAAATGAAACTACTTATGTTGTTGTATTTCCTACTACTTGCTGCAACATTCTTGCTTTCTACACATTTTTGTTGGAAAATACTTTTAGATCTACTTGGAATACAACTATATGTTCTCATTAGTAAGTTCGCTCACATATCGAATCTTCATGTCTGAATTAGGGAATTCGTAACATGTCTTCGTTGGTTCCTTATGTTAGAAAGATTGCAATAGATGTGTCATGTTTGATGTGCTTTTTTTTGTTGGACGAGCTTACTTACTAAGGATTTGACCCTTTTTGCAGATTTGGATGTGTTTTTATCCCTTAAATTTGTTTGAGACTACACCTTACTAGCTTTTACAGAATACATGCAAGACGTTAGAGTAGGCAGTTTCCTTCCATACTTCTTTTCTTTGTCAAGTTTACTTTGGTGTTAAAAATTTAAGATCAGTTGATAATAATACTTTTCAATAGATACTGTAATTTTGTGCATCTATATCCTTGCCCCTCTATTTGACTAGAGTTTGAAATATGAATCATCTTATTTTTCCTTCTAGTTTTTCATGCGTATACACATGGATTCTATGCATAAACCACTTATGTTAAAGAGATGGAAAATATGCCAAGTTGCCAACTTCAAAGGGATAAACTTAAAAATTCCTGCAGCTACATTCCTTTACCTCTTCCTCAAACTTAAAGAGGTTTATTCTATTTTTTATTATTCACCAGTTTTCTTAAATATATCATTTCATTTCTTTAAAGAAACTATGGAAGCATCAAGGTATTTAGAGTAAATTTGTCAAATTAATATACTATATTTCTTATCCTTTTCTAGAGATGCTTGTAGAAGAGGATCAGTACTAGCTTGCTATATAGTAGTGTTGATTATCACTAAATGGATGAACAAACAGAAGTGGTGAGTCAAACTTTATGCCTTTTATATTCTAAGTGTTGGCTTTCTTCAAAGCTTATGTTAGTAAACATGGGTTAGTTGGTTATTGTATTAGTTCAATAATTTCTACCAATTAAATTGAGATTAATGACACATGAAGTAGTAAATTGAGATTAATAGCCTTCATATTACATGGTAAAATATTGCCCTTCTAGATAAATTTGGCATAATACATGACATAATGACACATGAAGTAGTAAATTGAGATTAATAGCCTTCATATTACATGGTAAAATGTTTTCCTTCTAGCTAAATTTGGCGAAGAAGAGAACATTCATGTATCAGTAAACAACCATAACAAACTACTTGACTTATTTTCATAGTAGATTCATTTTTAGGTTGCTTCCTGACTGAAGAAAAGGACAATGGAATCAAATACTTTTGGTTTCTGGCCTATATGGAGTGCTAAAGTGTATGCACACAAGTATGGTACATCTAGGGGAGTATGGAAGTTTATTATGCATACACATCATTTTTGAGCCATCTAATAAACTAGCATACCTCTGACATGCATGTTGTGGGTTTGAAGTACATTTTCTCCTGTATTATTTTCTCACAAGACAAATTATATCAAAGTAATGAACCTGAATAGATAATTCTGATACGGCTTATGACAAATATTTTAGATAGCATACACTGTCACAAGTACGTGAACTCAAGATGGTATCAGTTTCCTAGATCAAATTGATTGCAGGTCATTATCCGGCCTGATATGGCCATTCACATGTCCTCATTTGTGAAATGACATGTTTAAATACAATTGGAGTTGAGAAAATGAATAAAGTGGCTTGATGTACTAGGCCTCCAAATTGTCTATTTGTACGGTTTGGATAAAGCAGAACAGATTAAATTGCTAGATCCATGCGGGGCACAAGGTAATTGATTTGGACAATTGTTTGTTAGGTGATCCTCTCTATCATCCATTTCAGGACAAGAATAGATGTAATGACAGAACAAGGATTCTTAACTTGATAATTGATTCACCTGTAAACTCCACATTGGTTTTGATGCAACTTCTGCAAATTCCTCAGCTTCAGAGGCATCAACAAAGATGGTGAACATTACTTACAATTTTGAGTAATTGCTCAGGTATGGTGTTTGTACAGTTATACTGAAATACAACATGTTCATCATAAATGTGCTTCGCAACATTAACCACATATTCAGTTTTTGATTCAGTCAGCTCCACAGGTGCAGATGACTGTACAAGAAAGCATAAGTAATTTTTTAACACTTGTTCATTCTTCTTCACTATTTCCACAGACTACTTATTTCAGTTCAAAAAAAAACTTTGGTTACAAAATTTTGCTTGAAAGTGACACTGCCTGCCATCAAGAAAATTTTGCTTATAAAATTTTGCTCGAAAGTGAGACTTTCATTATTGACTCTGGTTGCCATCAAGAAAAATTTAAAAAGTCGAGAAAGTTTTGAAAATTTTAAAGTGAGGCTTCTATTGTTGACTCTGTCTGCATCCTTGCCGAACCTGTTACTTCTTGTTTTCTTTGACCTATAGTTCCACACCAATATAAAAAAATAATGTAAAGTGTCTTTTATATGAATTTTGAAATAAATTCACCTTTTACCTCTATATTGATTCCACCTATAGTTTATTTGTAAAACAGTGCACCTTCTTTTGTAATTAATTGCTCTGTTTGGTGTACAGATCTTGTTCAAAACACTTGCTCCTATAAAAGAGTTTCTGTGAGGTATCAACAATAATCTATGATTTTTTCATTATAACCTTCATCTTGTTCATCTCTCGACTTTATGTTCTTGGCAATGTTTTATATGTTTCACTGTTTGCAGTATAGTTATTACTTTTACCGATGCCACTAATTTTTCTTTTCTTTTCAAATACCAATCCTATGAATGCTTGTATTTCTTGGTTTATTAATTTGCGCGCACAGTCAGAATTTTCAAATTTTTCTCGACAATCAAGAGTATTTATTCAACTTCATTTTGTATCACATATATGGACACTTCCCTCAGAAAATTTTGCTCGAAAGTGAGACTTATATTATTGACTCTGCCTGCCATCAAGATAGAATAAATAACCCCAGCTTGTATCACATATATGGACACTTCCCTCAGAAAATTAATGGACTTCCTCATAATGAATGTTTGATTGTCTCTATCTGCTATCAAGTTGCTATATTTGCAAATCAATTTTTTAGCATGTTTGATTGTCATTATTATACTTGTTCATTCTTGATGTTTTGTGCAGTTGTATTACGAAATGTCATCCAATCCTAGTACAAGTGCATCCGTAGGTACAAAAAACACGTAAGAGTCGGATGCTCCAGCCCATCCGAATGGCAAAAGGAAACAGAAAATCCAACAAAAAAAGCTGTCATTAATCATGATTGTGCATGTAGCCAAAGGAAAATCCAACAAAAAAGCTTTCAAGGGTAGAGGCTTGGAAAAGGGCACACACGAAACGAAAAACTGGGGAGGTGCTTCCATGTGCAGCAGGAAAATATGAAAGTATTGTATGTTATTGGTTAGTTGTATACTATTTTCCTATTTGTTTGTCTTTTAAGTTTCTACATATTATTTGTTAGAAGTCTTAAAAAATGGGAGACATGCGAGGTTTGAAACAAAACATAAAACAACTATTTAGTTTCTACATATTAATTTTAGGCACTCCATAGTGCAGTGTTAATAATAACATTGCCTACATATAGAAAGTCACTATTTAGTTGACATATATCAATATCCTCAACACAAAAAGCTTCTTAATTAGTTGAAATTCAGTATCGATTCCTGAACTTGCAAAATAGTTACACTAGTAGCTTCTTGCCAGTTGCAGATTTTAGCTTCCTGCCGGTTGCAGTTATGAATTTTTATTATAAAAGACATCAATAAGAATGTTCGTATATTTAAAATGTAGCCATAGTCTTAGTGATATCAATCAGAATTTGTATTTTTCATGATGCACTGCTATATTTTATGATCTCAAGACAAATTTTCTTCTGTATAGCCTCTCATACGTTCTATTGTTTAATACTCAACTCTTTTCTCACCAACTAGAGTAGTATTCAACCAATATTTGCATTCATCCTTCTAGTTCTCTTAATAAGAATTCTAAATCTAATTCTCGGTGGTTGTCTCATTTGATCACTCGTATCCGTCTTTGGCTCTTGATTCAGGTGGGGAAAACTCAATCATCCTACTTGTATATTTAAATTTGAAGGGCTCAAACAGAGTGTGCTATTCATAGGAAGTTTTTGTTTTGAGTGTGTTGTTATTTCCCATATACAAGCATGGATAGAGAGGAATGGAGAATAAAATAAAACCCATATCTTATTTAAATGAGATTTAATTTTCTACTGAACACTTACAAGTTTTATTTTTATTTCACTTCCCATCAAACTAGTACAGGTAAAAAGTAAAAAAAAATTCATTGACATATATGACGTGCACGTACAGATGATTTCTTGTCTATACCTACATGCACAGATGTACACATGTGAACATCCATGCTGGGACTTCTCTGCCATCGGTAGGGGGAGTCATGTACACAAATACCATGACACCCGACTATAAATTAACATAACAATCAAGGACTCAGATCGATTTTTTCTCCTAGATCGATAGTGATGACTTCTCACTACTAAACCAAAAGTTTGGGAAACCATGGTTCATCTTATTTTTTTACAAATTTGGAGGCCTTAGAACGCCCTAGTAGTAGGAAGTCTTTGTTTTGAGTATAATAGGAAGCCTTTGTTCTGACATCTAAGCCTTTGTTCTGACCTTCTAATCTGATTGCTCATGTTCAATAACAGCTGATATTAATATTGGTAATAAAGTTTGATTTTCTGTTTCAAAATTGTTTACACATAGGATGATTATTTGCTCTCAGGAAATGCTTCCAAATTGTGTATATTGCAATAAGTTTATATCACAAATATGCATAACAAACAAGTTGAAGTACATTTATTGGTTTAAATATCCGAATGATATCCATATCCTTATCTTTTTGGTCCAGTTGGAGAAATTGATTATATTGAAATATATAATTGTTTCAACATTCAAATTTGACAGCAACTTTACAGCAACATCCCCAGAATAGTTATTGGAGGGGAAGGATTAGTTATGTACCCTTAATCTTGATGATATCACTTTTGATATATTGTTACCATGTCTTATATAATTTTGACTGAATTTTACTTGTAACTATGGAAATACAGGCACAAATTGAAGCGGTGGAAGAGACAAAAAATACAAGCAAGTCTTAATGGTAGTGATGGTATCGCAAGCTTAGGAGACTTTGAAAATGATCCTATTGTTGAAGTGCGGGCATAATTTTGAGAACTCTCTATTGAACTTTATGTTGTAGGACAAGTAGCTAGCAATTTTGTGGCCAACATATTAGTTGTGTGCAAGCAAGTAGCAATTTTGCAGATGTTAAGGACATCAAAAGAATACATTTTATGAAACATTGATTTTAGCAACATATTGATGCTTGATGCATTTTCTTTTTTTTTTTACGCAAAGTTGTTTACACTGGCTTCAAGTATGAGAAGAACCAAAGCAATCTCAATTGTTTGCATATTAGACTATTTTGTGGGTACTTATGATTTTGAATATGTACCTAAAGTTTTCCATGTAAATAGTGCTCAGCAGTGGAAAAGATGGCTCAGGGTGGGAATAAGGCTAACATGTATTCGTTAGAAAAATAATTAATTTACCAACATTTTTTTACTGTTGGAAAATATAATTTACTAACACTTTTTTACTGTTAGGGAATGTAAATTGCCAATGCTTTTTACTGTTAGAAAATATATTTTTCCAACAATATTTTACCGTTACGAAATTTATTTTCCTAACGGTGTTTTACTGTTAGGACATTTTCATTCCCAACACTTTTTTACCGTTACGAATTTTTTTTCCTAACGGTAAAAAACCGGTACGAAGATCGTTATGACAATTCCCCACGCCACACATACAACAGTAAAAAAGTGTTAGGAATATTTTTCCTAACGCTTATAGTCGTTAGGAAACGACCGTTTTGGTGTTGTGGTGACCATCTGCTTAGACATAACCTGGATGTCATGCATATCGAGAAGAATGTATTTGACAATATAATAAATACTGTGATGGACGTAAAGGGGAAGACGAAAGACAATCCCAAGGCCAGGTTGGACTTAGAAGAAATATGCAGACGTCCAGAGTTGCATTTGATAAAGGAAGGCAGTGGGAAGTATAAGCAGCCCAGGGCCATTTTCTCACTGGACAAGGAGGACAAAGGTAAACTTTGTAGGTGGATCCAGGGCCTAAAATTTCCAGACGGGTACGTATCGAATTTGAAAAGATGTGTTGACCCGAAGGAGAACAAACTACAGGGTATAAAGAGCCATGACTGTCACGTTTTTATGGAGAGGTTAATCCCGATTGCATTTCGGGAATTTTTACCTCATGTCGTTTGGGATCCACTGACAGAGCTTAGCATATTCTTCAGAGATCTTTGTTCTACTAAGTTGCTCGTCGATCGGCTTGAAAAGCAGGAGAAGGACATTGCAGTAACATTGTGTAAGCTTGAGAGGGTATTCCCTCCTGGATTCTTTGACTCTATGGAGCATTTGCCAATTCACCTTTCATATGAGGCACGTGTTGGTGGGCCCGTCGGTTATCGGTGGATGTACCCGTTCGAGCGCCATCTAAACCACCTGAAGAGGAAGGTGAAAAATAAGGCACGGGTCGAGGGCTCTATTTGTGAAGCCTATGTCCTTGAGGAGATTACAAACTTCTGTTCAATGTATTTCAAGCCTCATATTGCTACAAATAGAACAAGAGCTCCGAGGAACGACGATGGAGATATAGAATATAATGATGCATTATTGAAAGTCTTCAATGCTCTTGGAAAGCCTTCAGGAAAACTGAAAAAGAGATATTTGAATGATGAGGAACTAAAGGCGGCCCAATTATATATATTACTCAACTGCGAGGAGGATGAAGTGGAAAAGCTAGAGTGGTAAGTGAAAATCTTTAACATTCAAGTCATCTATTTGTTGATTTCGTTATTATAATTTAACGAGTATATCCCGATATTTATTGGTTTTCAGCAAATTTAATGACGAGGTGAGGTCAAGTAGACCATACATTGCAGATGAAGAAGTAGAAGAAGAAATGAGACTTCATTTCCTGTCTTGGTTGACTGCATATGTACGTAAGAAGCTAGTTAGAATCTTCCTCCATTCACAACTGCACAAGAAATAACTTAACATTAAACTTAATTTTGTATCTTTTCGTGTTTAGGTCGATCGTCCGGACGTCATTCTTGAGAATGAATCTATTAGAACTCTTGCCAAGGAACCAATTTATGCTGTCAAAGTATGGCCAAGTTATTGCGTGAATGGGTTTAAGTTCAAGTCAACAAATGCTGTCATCAGATATAGCTTCCTGGATCTTGATTCCACAAAAAACAGTTGCTTGTGTATCAAATCTACAAACTACAAAGATGTCACTCCAGGCAATGATTTCTATGGCGTCTTACGTGAGATCGTGGAATTGACGTACAACTATGGCATAGAGCCTGCCAAGATCGTGTTGTTCAAAGTTGATTGGTTCGATCCCATACAAGATCAAGGATGGAAAATTGACAAACATGGTCTTGTAGATATTAACTACCGTCGTCGATACTAAGGATACGAACCATTTATCCTAGCAAGTCAAGCTCAACTCATATATTTTACAACATATCCTAGACGGGGAACAACGAGGTACGACTGGTGGGCAGTATGCAAGACTAAAGCCAGAAATACCTACGAAGTCGACGAAGTGGCTTATCAGGAGGATGAGCTGCCTCTTGTACCTAATACAGTTGATGTCGACTCAGCAGAAGTTCCCTATTCAATATCTACTTGTGTAGAAGGGGTACAAGTATCCGAAGGGGAAGACGAAGGAGATTCTAGTGACGATGAGGAGGAAGAGGAAGAGGAAGAGGATGAGGAGGAGGAGGCAAACGAAGAAGATGAATTTTCAGAGGATGATTGAGAAACTGTGATTTTGATGTATTCATACGTCTGTAATCTTAAATTATGAACTATGATCACTTTTGAAAACTTAAATTATCAACTCCAATGTATGCAGATATTTCTAAACTGTCATTTTATTTATTTATATTTTCAATCATAAACTGTGATTTCGATGTATTCATATTTCTGTAGTCTTAAATTATGAACTCCAATGTTATTATCAGCATAGCAGGACGACGCGGAGGCACATCAGGACGACGCGGAGATAGGCCATCACGATCCGTGTCCTTAGGTGGGCAGAGAGCTCCGTTACAGGAGGATGGCTCTGGACCATCCTCTGACCCGAGCATACCATTGTACCATACGGTCTCAGGTCCGGGAGGCAGTGCACCTGCGACGAGCAGTTCCAGGCTTGCTGAACATACTACTTCCCCTAGCCTTCCTAGCGCTGACAGCAGCATGGCAGGTGGAGAGCAGGTGGAGTAGGTAGTCCCTACTCCCGCCCGTCCCGCCCGGGCGGATCCATACCAGAGCGACCCTGCATGCGCACCTCAGGGCGAGACGAGGATGGAGATTTGGGCCGACGGTCCTACGAAGTAAGTTAAATCAATATTTTATGCATGTCTGTATATCTATATATATTCATTAATACGTCGGTTATCGTTGTATACAGATATCGTCCTTCGTCGGTACAGAGAGCGTTGGGCACATTTCTAAGGTCCAACTATGGGGGTCCGTGGATCAACTACTCGGATGCCTCCGAAGAGAGAAAGGCATTCTGGTTTGCCCACTTTAAGGTAACTAAAGATAGTTAATTTAGTATGATTAATATAATTTTAAGTATTTTTTAGAACTAATTATTTTAATTTGTAATTCTTGTAGAGGACTTATTTTTATCCACCACACCGCGCCGAGCAGATTGAGAGGCAGTTTCCTGCCATCGCCGCCAAGTTGATCCGTGATGCTATTGACGATCAGAAAAAACGTCACCGCTCCGGAAAGTCGATTGCTGGTTGCATCACACCTGACCAGTGGACCACGATGAGGGCTCGATTTGAGGAGCCCGAGTACAAAGAGCGGTCGAAGAAGGCGAAGGCGGCTAGGACGATGGCCGGAAAGTGGTGTGATGGATCGATTCCTATGACGGAGCATTTCCGTCGTCTGGTATGTAATTTATTGTCAAATATAAGAATTTATTGATAGTAGGAGTATATAATTTTCTATTTTACTAAAGAATAAAATATAACAAACACGCAGGTGAAGAGGGGTGAGGACGCAAACATGGTGACCGTCTTCCTGGCCACCCATCGGAAGGACAGGAAGCTCATCGACGACCGGGCTACTCAGAGCTATGTAAGTACTAATTTAGATTTCGTTAATTTTTAACACAACTTGAAGAATATACAGATAACCATATACTTAATAATAATTAAATATTTTAGACGTTTATTAGGCTAATTTAGGTAAGTACTGATGTATAGAGATGAACAATGATTTCTAGGAAGAGTATGTTAGGCTACGTGATAAGCGTGCGAGTGCTAGTGTACAGGCAGAGGGAGGGGTTGGTACATCGCAACCCTCTCCATCTCAGTCGGAGGACGAGCTCTGGAAGACCGCTGTTGGTGGTCTTCAGAGGGTACGTACTACGGTACGGGGTCCTACGGCGTATTTTTGTGATGCAGGCATCCAGGGCTCCCTCTTCCAGTGCGTATTCACAGCCATCACAGGCCGAGTCATCCCGAGTCGAGGAGACCATTGTCCGCCAGATTGCTGAGCTGTGCGACGATATGCTGAGGAGGATTGCTGAGCAGCAAGGGCCTCAGGCGCAAGAGGATGCTGCGTCGGTCACCGCACGCTTTGACGAGATCGAGCGCACCGTGTATCAAGTACAGGGGACACAGGAGTCCATTTACGATACCGTTACCAGGATAGCGACTTACATGGAGCAATGCAGCGCCAGACTCCGAGCCCTAGAGGAGACGCGGACGTACCCATCTCCAGCGGTTACACTGCCTCCTTCTCCAGTGGTTGTATTGCCTCCTCCTTCATCGTCGTCGGTGGTTCTTACACCGGAGCAGTATGCTTACCTTCTTTCTAGGAGCGGTGATGCTCCTCCTGATCAGTCATAGTTGACATATACATTGTTGTGTGATGGCCCATTGTTGGGTCTTTTATGTGGTTTTACATATTTTATTCTTATGTGGACACATTATGTTTGACATTGTTACAAATTTTCATAAATCTGTGATGATTGTGGACACATTGTGTTTCAAACGTGTTCGTGATTGTGTGTATGTGTTGTTTGATACTGTGTTCGTGATACACAGTCGTTGTTGTAACAAATGGTGCTGCAAATTCTGCAAATTCTACAAATGCTGCAATTGCTGTAATTTTTTTTAATTTTTTTTAATATTAGCGACGTTCAGCGACTGTCAGCGACGTCCAGCGACGATAAAACGTCGCTAAGTACGTCGCTAATATTAATGATTACCATCGCTAATCGTCCCTGAACGTCCCTACACGGACGTCGCTAAAAGTCGCTATATGTCGGTAATATAGTGACGTTAAAAAGTCACAGAACGTCGCCATTTGGCTCTAAAGCCAGGTCAGCATCGATGCATTTCAAGTCGCTCAACGTCTCTAGATTACGTCGGTAAATTATGACGTTTTATGTCGCTGGCAGTCGCTAAATTAGCGACGTGGGCACGTCGCTAAAGATCGTCGCAATAACGACGTTTGGCGACGTTTTCTTGTTTAGCGACTAGCTTAATCGCGACTACTTGAAAACGTCGCTAAATTTGTCGCTAATAGAAATTAGCGACGTATTTGCCCTTTTTAGCGATGTCTTGACGCATCGCTGAATTGACAGATTTTAGTAGTGAATAGGCTTTGACCACATATCTACACTAATACTCCCTGCCCCCGACTGGTAGAGTGGATCCAAGCAAGACACGTTATGACACGGGATTCTACGAGAAGGGAGCAAGTCTCCTCGAGAATCGGTGTCCATATACTGTACACGAACTACAAAGGGGCTTCCACAAGATATACCAAGATAACGAGGAATAACATCTCATGTCGGGATCCATGAATACCGATCCGTGTGACCAATGTGTCGAGAACAAGCATATCTACACTAATTACATGAATTATAACAATCATCGTAAATTGGAAAAGTGTCAGAGAATGTACTCGCCTGTAATATGATAAGATATGTCAACAGGATCCAAAGCAGCGTCTCGAGGACCTATAGAGAACAAGACGTATCAATACTATGTTTAGGAAGTAAAGTCAAATCAAATTAAACCTTATTAAAGTCATTCTAGGTCAAGACACAGCAAACTCAGTCAATCTAGGTCAAACAAGGTCAAACTAGATTGTACATGGTCGATTTAAGTCATTTTAGGCCTAGCTAGGTCAAACTGGGTCAATGCAAGTCAAACGGAATTAATCTAGGTCGATTTAAGTCAACGGTTGACTTACAGTTGACTTTTGGTCAACTGGTCAACTCTGGTCAACTCTAGGTCAATCCTAGGTCAATCTTAGGTCAATGGTGACTAACAGTTGACTTTTGGTCAACTGTCCAAGTTTAATGGAATTTGGGACTAAATTTGGTAAAGTGTTGACCCATAGTTGACTTTTGGTCTAAAAAGTCAACCGTGGTCAACCAAGGTCAAGACTAGGTCTAGACGACTATTTCTAATCATTACCAACCCTTACAACCCATATCCAAGTCCATCTTGGACTTTGAAACTCAAATCTGTCATATATATATATCTATAGACACACACACTCTAACACACACACATATATATATATATAGACACACACACTCTAACACACTCGCACACACACACTCACACTCTCACTCATACACACTCACACAAGCACACACTCACACAACCACTCTCATGACACACACTCTCACCACCACTCTCATGACACACAAACACACACACACTCACACAAGCACATTCACACACACACAAACACTCTCACACACTTACTACCACTCTCACACACCACCACTACCATTCTCACACACCATCACCACCCTCATTCCTCTACACACACACACACACACAAATTCATATAATTATATATATAAAAAAATAAAATAAATAAATATATATATATATATATATATATATATATATATATATATATATATATATATATATATATATATATATATATATATATATATATATATATACATATATACATACCACTATAACTTAGAAAATCCCCAATTAATCTCTAACCTAGATTTCTAGGAAAACCTATGAAATTTATGGGCAAAGTGTAGAGAATCCTCTTCTCTACATTTATTGTAAAGGAATAAATGAAATAGAGGAATTAATAGGAAGTTAATAGGCTTACCTAATGGATTTCCTTTGAAGAAGAGCTTGGAAAAGAAAGAAAGAAATTTGAGAGAGAGAGAGAGTTTACTTTGTGAAGAAGCAAAGGGGAGGGGGGCTCTTCTACTTGGTCGGCCATGGGGTTTATTGGGTTTGGGTGGAGACCCAATAAGCCCCCAAACCCAATAGACTTGGTTTGGTTCGAATTGAATTCGGTTTGGTTCGGTTTGTTTTGGTTTGACTCTAATTAACTAATTAAGCCTCTAAAATGACTAATTAAGCCATGGAAGTAGGGTTTATTGTTTCTAGCCTAGTTAGGATGGTATGTGGGCCAAGCCCAGCTAGTATGTGGGTCCCACTAGTGTCCAGGCTACCCGGGTCTCCAACTTAAGTCCGAATTGGGTAAAATTCAAACTAAATCAAATAAATCCCTAAAAATCATATAAAATCAAATAAAATTCCTAAAAATTATAAAACTTGAAAAATGATAAAAATACCCCTAATTCGAAAATTGGGGGTGACAGTAGAGTTGAAGATTCACAATTAATCGTTAATCAGATCCGGGGTTCATATAAAGTTCGTCATAAAGACATGATCCCCTATCATCAAATAGCAATCGACATCATTACGTCCTTGGAAGGGTTCTTCATAGAACATGTTCCTAGACTCCAGAATATTGAAGCCGATGCCCTAGTAGGCCTTGCCGCTTCCCTAGCAGTTCCAAATCATGTTCATCATTTGGTTGACGTAATAGGCCATGAATTGGTTTGTCCTATATATATATATATATATATATATATATATATATATATATATATATATATATATAATTTGCTGTGAGTTATTCTGCCCTGACGGTCGATGAAACACGGGACTGGAGACTTCTATTTATTGACTTCGTAGTCTATGGTATCTTACCGAAAAATCCGAAAGAAGCCACTTCTATTAGAAGACGTTCTCTCAGATTCTTCTACGATACAGAGACAAAGATATTGTATCGACGATCGTATGATGGATTACTGCTCCGGTGTTTGTCAAATACGGAAGCCAAAGAAGCCGTGCGCGAAGCTCACGATAGCATTTACGGGACCCATCAACCTGGCCCAAAATTACAAGATCGCCTTCGCCGGATGGACTATTACTGGCCTACGATGGTAGCAGATGCAATAGACTATGCACGAAAATGTAAAGCTTGTCAGGTCCACGTGGATTTCGTACACCAACCATCCAAATTCCTACATCCGACGGTGGCATCCTGGCCATTTGAGGCGTAGGCAATGGATATCATTGGTCCAATCACCCCACCTTCATCCAGAGGACACCGCTTTATACTTGCAATTACAGACTACTTCTCTAATTGGGCGAATGTTGTTCTGCTTGCAGAAGTGAAAACATCAAATATGACCAACTTTGTCAAGCATCACGTCTTTTATCGCTTTGGACTACCTCGAAGGATCGTCCACGACAACGGTCCGCAGTTCGCAAGCCATGCCTTCTATCGGTTTTACGACAGACATCAAATTCAGAATGTTGCTTCAATACCATACAACCCGGCAGCTAATGGTCTGGCTGAAGCTTTCAACAAAACCATAATCAAGCTTCTCAAGAAGTTCGTGTCCTCAAACAAACGCGACTGGAATGAAAAGCTTGGCGAATGCTTATAGGCGTAACGTACTACAGTCTGGACAGCCACTGGGAACACACCATTCTTTTTGGTATACGAAAGTGAGGCAGTTCTTCCATTGGAAACTCAAATCCCCTCGCTCCGTGTCGCCCTCACTTACAGACTAACGTCAGATGATAATTACCGTCATCGACTACAAGAATTGGAGGCCTTAGATGAGAAGCGCCTGCTAGCTCAACAACGAATCGAGCTTTATCAAGCACGCATCTCTGGAGCCTTCAACAAAAAGATTAAACTGAGAACATTCCAAGTAGGCGATCTTGTTTTGGCAGTTCGTAGGCCGATGGTTATGACTCATAAAATCGTCGGCAAGTTTCAGCCCAAGTGGGAAGGCCCATTTATCATTGAGGTTGTATTCTCTAATAGTGCATACCGTCTCGCAAAGCAAAATGGAGACTTGCTCATGATGCCCATCAACGGCAAGTTCCTGAAGAAATATTATGTCTAAACGACACCCTCCGAATCAACCGAGTTGTTGAGTTATGTACCCTTAAGTACCGCTAAACTTACACTCTGGTTACCCCAAATGAATTCATATCGCATCTTCCGGGCAGCAAGTTATGTATGACCATACCTCTGAATTTCCTCCCTAAAAGAGCATTTTCCTCAGAATCTGTTACCTGCGCTTTCAGTGCATAAAAAGGGGTAACAGGTCCACAAAATTCCCGAAACAACTACGTCGATGCCACCTTTGAGTTGTTTCTCTTCCATCACAAACAAATCATCCCTTACCTAGAACTTCCATGTCCATATTACCTCTGAGTTGTTCTATGTATCCTTCGTTGGGTCCACTCCTGCCACGTCCTCATTACCTCTGAGTAGGAAGACTCCATTGTAAAACCCCCATATTTACCACGTCCTCATTACCTCTGAGTAAGTATGTTGGTTTTCTCTCGACCTATTATCTGTACCCAAAACTAGGGTACGCCAAGGGTAATAGGCCCACAAATGTCCACAGTTGACCACAAATGTCCGCTGCTGACCACAAATGCTGTACTAGGTCCTCTAGTACATACACCTCTTTCCTCACCATCACATGCCTATAAAGCCCAGTTGTTCCAGAGCATTCTTTCGCCCAATACTAAGAACTTCCATGTCTACCTTACCACAGAGTTGTTCTATGTATCTACATTGAGCCCACCCCTACCATGTCCTCAGTACCTCTGAGTAGGAAGGTTCTATCATCAAACCTCATGTATACCACGTTCAAGTAAATATGCTGGGTCTTTCTATCGAACTTATTATCCATACCTAAAACCAAGGTATGCTAACGGTAATAGGTCCACAGAAAGTCCTCCAGTAGGGCAAATACCATAATACCAAAGATACTGTACAAACACAACAGATACCACAAATAAAGGATGAGGTAAACATACTCATTCATTTAAAGTCAAAAGTGCTACATTTTCCTGGGACCACATCCCTGTTTTAAAATAAAATAGAGGGACATAATAATAAAAGAGAGAAAAATCCGATTATGGTTCGGCGATACGCAGTTCTCTGAGCCGGTCCTTTAGCTTGGTGGTCGATCGCTCAATCCTCAGTGTGGCCCGGCGCTCAGCCTCTTGAGTCAACTTTTCTGCATCCTCTAGATGCGCATGAGCCTGCCAACGGTCTTCAAATTTCTTCAGCACACTCCAGTGCAGCAGAGGTTCGGGTGACCTGGTCGGTCTTCCTGCAAATTAACTCCTTATCTCTGCGGGAGGCCTGGAGCTCAGATTCTAAAGAAGCCAACTTTATCTGAAGTTAGAGGATCTACTCGTTGGTATCGGCTATCATACGAGATGTGGCCTCTTCTCGAGCTAAACATTCATCTCCTCTACGGCTTAGTTAATCATACCTCAGAGACAGATCTTGAAGGTCCTTCTCTAGAGCAGGCTTGGACGTGTTCAGTACCATCTTTACCTTCTCCATGGCTGTTGTAAGGAAGGTGCGCTCCTAATCTATTGCCAAAGATATATCAAGTTGCCGCAGCCCTTGAAGTTGAGCCACGAGCTTATCAGCTTCTTCCAATTTGGGCTTTAAGAGGTCGACCATCCCTGCCCCGCCAGGGAGTGTTCTGAGAAGTTCAATTTGACCACGGGCAGATTGACGAGCTAGTACGAAAGATGTCCCTCTTTCCAGGACAGCTTCGACCCCTCATTTCAAATGGCGGTAAAAACTATCAATCACGTCCTTCGACGACTCGTCCAGAACTTTCGAAGAGGATGGTGTTAAAGGAAGAGTAGCCGAGAAAATTGAAAATAGTTGCGATGAAGATGTACCAGAACATGATACCCCTATCACTAGGGACACAAGTTCCGAACGATAAGACGCCTGAACAGCAGTCATCTCCTCCTCCGCAGCCCGAAGGATTCGAAGACTTGGCAGTGCAGAAAGATTGACCTCCGGTGATAAAGCCACAAAAATCGAGGAGGGTGCAGGAGCCATTTCTCCCTACCTCGGCAGTCCCACTACTTGTCCTTCTGAACTCGACCCAGCAAGAGGTCCCTCGGTCTGAGCTGGAGAAGGAAGAGGCGATCAACCCCTGGTAACTTCTTTTGGGATTATGTCCGTTGTCGACAGTGAAGGAGCAGGACCTGTATGTCCAGAACAACCATCGATCAACTTAACCCGAAGGATATGAAGATAGAGCGAATGAACCTCCGCACTAGTCAAGACATGACATAGCTTACCAGGGGAGGGCCGCTGAGGTTGAGGCTCACTCATGGCCACCATATCCTCTTCAATGGCGACACCTGAGCCACTTGCAGTTGCTTCCTCTGCCCCAGCCGTCCCGAAAGCAGATACAACTGGATTGGTATCAACCGGCTGAGGTTCAGCAACCTCGGGGACTAGTTCAGTAAAGCCCATAACGTCCCTAGTTGAGATGTCAGCAGTAGGAGGAATCTCAGCCGTCGCCGGGACTACTGTGGTGGAAGAAAGCTTGGCAGTCATAGCGGGTCGACCTCAGAAGCGGTAGCCGGCCCCGGGGAGTTCACTTCTCCTGACGCCAAAAAAAATGACGATCATATTATATTCCAGAAAAGAAGAACTAAAAAAGGTAGTCGTAACCCGATTCACCTATGAAACGGCTTCGACGTCATCACTTCTCTCTCTAGTGCTTGGCCCGTGAGGCTTGACCACAGCCCATTTTTGGGATCGAGTTCTGCCGACGATAGAGGACTCATGCCTGCTTCGTTTACGCGAAGGACTAGGCACAACAGGGGGCAAATCTGCCACCAAATCGCCTGCAGGAGGAAGCAGGTCATCAGGGTCATCCTCCTCGTCCACGTTAATAGACTCCGAGTCAGACACTTCAAATGACTTCCCCCTCTTGGTCCTCGTCTGGGACTCTTTTGGCTTCTCTTCCAAACCAGTACCAGTAATAAAGCTAGTACTTGGGTCAAAATCACTAGGGGGCTTATTTACCATGACATGGTACAGGGCCGCCATGTATAAAATATGCCCCGACTCTTTAGCATCGGGTATGGAGAAGCTGGCACGGGTATGAACCGAGCTATAATAATGCCAAACCCGGATGCCGTCTAGAACGCTACCTTCGAAACCCAAACAGAAGCTGGGGTTGTCCAAGAAAATTTGACTATACCCAAATTGTCGAGAGAATCGACTGGGTAAGTAAGGCTCCAAAAAGACGGAGTTACGATTACGATACGCCAGATGTGTAGGGCGGATATTTTGCAACCAGCGGAGCATCTTCTCGGACAAGAAATGGGGAGGCGCAGCACCATCAAGATGTACGCCTCTTACTTCCTCGTCTATAAAAGGAGAAACATACACGAAGAAGGAGTATCTGCCCACTCGTGCCAGCGCCATCCGACAGGATGGCATAGTAGTGTACTCCCAGGGCATACGACGATACTGGTAGATGAAGGCATCATCAGTGGTCACGTCGCTCTCTGGGCCAGGCCTCATCAAAGACGGGCAATGCATTAACAGCCACCCCATCAGATAATGATAGGGCAGCTCGATTCGTTCAAAGTCCTTCGCCGTATCGCGAGCAATGACTTTGGACGAGAAAGTACGGAGGCTACGATAAATACTGCATACCATGGCGAGGAGTAGAGCTAGCCTATCTCTAAAGACTAGCTTCACAGCGTGAAGGATCAGGTTACGGCTGATTCTCTCAATAGTACCAGCTTCCCCCGAAACTACACAATTCTGCAGCCACAGCATCAAAAAGCCCGCCAGGAAGGCCTTATCAGACATCCTCTGGGTATCTTGATAAAAGTAACTAGAGGTGTCAGATTGGCTCCCAAATCTATCACCAGTAGTTTTAACCCTCTTGGCATTCAACACCAGATTGTACACCTCCTCCTGAGTTCGAGGACTCCGAGGGGAAACCCGGCCTGAGGCACCTAGTTCAAACATGTAGCTGAGCCAGGTCTTGGTGTGAGGAAGGTTCCCTTCTGAGCTATCATTCTTCTTCTTCGACATTTATTGGCACGTGCTATGGTGACATAGCAATTCCCGGTAAACAGCCATAGAACTCGAAAACCGCCACTCCAGTTCCTCAAATTCTTCATTTGTAGGGGTGTACGCCTCAAAAACTTTATCTCCCCAGGGTAGCTTGGAGACTTCATGCATCTCATGGAGAGCGAGTTCCATTTCCCCTCCAGGTATGAAAAAGGTCCCCATGCAATGGTTATACATCTCGATAAGAGCCATGAATAGCTTCTTGTTTATGGGCAGACTATAATAAGTACCCCGTATGGCATGATAAAGACCAATCTCGTACAGGTGTTCCCGATATATCCGCAAGATCCATAATGTCAAATTGATCAATGAAGGGGTGGGGTTCATCCAGTTCAGCAGTGACAGCCGACTAGTAGGGTAGGACCATTTTTTGAGCAATCTGGTTCATAAAAGTATCAGCTTGGGATAACCTAAAGTTGGGACCCTGCACGTTTATGAAACTGCCCGAGGCCAACCCGATCACAGAGCGGTTGACCGGTATCTTACCTGCGACTACCGACCTTGATGTTTTGTTGTAATGAATATCACCCACAAAAATCCCCTGCTGGCTTGGATTTAGGGAATCCACCATTTTCCTGTCAATTGGCAGCATATTAAACCAGGACAGTGGGAAATGACGTTCCATCTGAGGAATATGAATCGCCATCCCGTTGGAAGAAAAACTCCAACTTTCAGATAAACCTAGAACGCTGGAGTTCGAGACCGTTAAGGCATCCCCAAAGAAGAACGCGAATTTCAGATGCGCGCCCCCTAATTGCCCCGAGTTTATCATGTCCAAGAGATAGAAGAAGGATTGGTTGCTGATGACCCTCAGCCTGTCCTCAGATTGATTAAAAATAATTTGGGCTGACACATATTTCTCACACCCAGGACAGATTGAGCTTGACCTACCAAGAGCTCCCCCGAGGGATTGATCGGCAGCTTCACTGAAAAGGAAAGAAGAAAGAAGTTAGAAGATAGTCAGAGAAAACCACTTAATGCTTTCCGAGCTTATGTGGCTCTATTAGGTGGGCGTTCATGCGACCCAGTTCATAAATTGCTTATGCAGTTATGAAGCATCTCTCATGCGGCTCGGTCATGAAGCATCTCTCATACGGCTCGGTCATGAGACATCTCTCATGCGGCTCAGTCATGAAGCATCTCTCATGCGGCTCGGTCATGAGACATCTCTCATACGGCTCAGTCATGAGACATCTCTCATGCGGCTCAGTCATGAGACATCTCTCATACAGCTTAGGCACGAAACATACCCCATGCGGCTCAGTCATGAGGCATTCATGTGGCCCATACGACACAGCTTATGCGGATTCATCATACAGAACTTGAGCAGTTCAGTGAAGACGAAAAGAGCATCAACTAGGCCGAAGCATAACAGAGAAGGGCTCGCGCATAAAACATGCGACATAGCCATTGTATTTAGGGTTTAGATTATTGTAGCTTCTTTCCATCGCTCTTACCACTAATAGGAGGATGAACGTTGGGGTGGATCGAGCTTGCCGTATTTGACGAGGAAGCAAGCCCTTTGTCCTTTGCTGCAGTACTGGAAGAAGCTTTGGGAGCCATGGTTGATCGAGAAAAGAGGAGAAACGACAACTAGGGCGATGGAAAGTTTGAAAAAAGAAAGAAAGAACCTCTCTTCTCAAACTTTTCATATTTATAGGCTGGCAAAGGCGCGTAGATCGATAGACGCCGCTTCGAATTTTGTGCTGGCCGAAGGATAAAGGCGACTCTTGGGATTCTATCCAAAAGACGGCTCCAAATCATCAAAGGAAATCAAAAAAAAATTAATGCCGACTCTTGGAATTCTATCCAAAAGACGGCTCCAAATCATCAAAGCAAATAAAAAACAATTAATGCTGAAGTGATGGGATGCCCACGTGGCACAAAACCAGTATGCGGTCAGAGAAGCCTATGTAGCATGAAGAGCTTATGCGGTCTCGATGCTTCCTAGGACATACCCATACTTCTTATTCAAAGTATTTCTGTCACGACCCGGTCCCCAAATACTTGGGTCGAATCGGATCATGCCCAGCCTGCACCGTTGATGAGACGGCGGCAGTAAGCTGTAATCCATATGCAGGTAAATCAACAACGAATACTAAGATTGCCACAACTTTTATTTAAATAATAATTTAAAACTTGTTCTGTTACAAGGATTCATAACTAGAAATAACATAGAAACAACTAAACTCTCAAACTAAAGTAGCATCTATGGAGACGCCACAACATCCTCCTCAGATGGAAGTACCGCCGGGTACAAATTAGGATCATAGTAGCTATTGATCAGCATCTCCAGGTCATCAGTAGTACCTACGGGGATCCAGTCAGGAATGGTGCAAAGTACAATTTATGCAAATTTTAACAATTAAAATTACAAATAATATCATGCACTTTTAAACAGTTTGAAGATGAACAGTTTTTAAACAATACAGTACAGTGATGTGAATAGGTAATGAATATGATCGGATTGGGTTACAGTAGTATCCTAGCGATACGGTATGGCTTGTCCCCGTGTGAAGAGGGAAAAGCTAATACAGTCAGTTATCCTAATTTTGGATTTGGTCATATCCACTACTCTACTCCCCCAGTCCCCAACAGTATGGTCAGTACTCTCGAAAGAGTTCGTGTATAACAGTGGTTTAAACTTGCAATGAAATGATCGTTAAAATAATCGTAAATTTATATAAATGTACTTGCCTTTAAACTTCTCAGTTTGGACGAGATTGGTACTTCGGGATTTGAACAGTCACACTCTTCGTTGAAATCCTACATTCCGAGAATTTGTCTCAGAAACCACAACTCTAGAATTATCTAGTTACAATCTCTAGATTTTGTCTCCTAGTCAATTTTTAGTCTTGTATTAACCAACACAATCAAAAACACGTTTTTCTAGTGCGTTAAATTTATATTTTATTTCGGAAAACTTGTTTTTATCAATTTATTGGGAAAAAGTTAGTATTTTATAATTATATATATAAATATATTTTCTTTTCTTTAAATGAGAAAATCGTGAATTTCTAACTAATAATTAATATTAATATTAATTAATCCTACGCGTTCACAATCCCAGAAAAATCCACAGTTAATTCCTACTTATTACAAATTTACAAAAATAGATAAATGAGCTTATGCCCTTTACATTTCCATGAATTAAAATAAGAGAAAGAAAATGTTCGTCTTGTAAATTACCTACAAAATTACATAATAATAATAACTAATAATTTCTAATTTAAAAATAAAATAGTATGAGTCTCAGAACTGGTCCAATCTTCACTTATAGATACTCTGCCTCAACGTCCGGACAGACCGGTGCGTTTGCATTTCACTGGGGCCCATTGACCGATAAGGTCGTCGTCCTAAAATAATATCATTTCCGAAAATCGTTTTAAAATCATTTTTATAATTTTATAAAAAATTCCGGCAGCACTTCCACTATTTTCGGGATAACCCAAAACTGGAAAACGCGCCGATCTTTCCTGCAAATAATCCCAATCCCCAAGGAAACGATTTAATTAATTTTTTTATAGCCAAAATATTTTCACAGAATCATTTTCGAACTTATTCGGAAGATCCGAAATGCATTCGAAAATCCCGAAACCATCCCGGAAAACTCCACAGAAAACAACAGAACTGTTTCTCGGAATAATTAAACCAACAACAGAATGATGTATTATAATTTCCAAAACCATTAATTTTAAAACCGAACCCACAGAACTTTTCCAAAGAGTTCTCGAAAGCTAACTAACCAAATCACAGAACCAAAACAGCATATCGATTTCTGAAGAAAATCGAAATGGTAACGTATATGAAACGTAACCGAAAATCCGAATTCCCGAAGGAATCGGGGGACCAGTTTTCATCACAGACTAATAGAGAACTATGGGACTATCCAGAAGTTACCGAAATCGAAGGAATTCGAAGTGATGCCTCGGACTCAGAACACGCGGAACCGCGGAACAGAACCGAAATCACGTCAGAAACTCACGGGGAACGGCTCCTCGGGACAGCGCCACGCGCACAGAAGCACTTGACAGCAAATCGGGGACAGGAGGTCAACCGCGGAGAGCCGGGGAAGTGCGCCGGCGGAAGGCCGGGCTAGGGGCGCGCGAAGGGGGTCGGGCCGGAGGTGCGCCGGGCGAAGGAGGCCGGCGGGGAGTCGCGTCGGGGAGCCGCACGGGTCGGGGCTGCCGGAATCGGCGGCGAGGGGTGCGCCGGACTCGGGCGGAGGTTGCTGGAGACGGGGCTCGACTCCGGTGATGGTGCTCGGGTCAGTTCTCCGAGGGGGCGGAGCTCCAGTGGCTAGGGCACGATTTGGGGTTGGGGAAAGTGAGAGGGATGTTTGAGAGGGATGATGGAAAGGGATTATATATATAGGGAAATGAGAGAGGGGTTACGGGAAGTCGAAGTCGAAGGGGTGGCCGGTCGGGAGGCGAGGGGTCGTCGGCCGGCGGTGGGAACCCGAAAGGGTCGGCCATTGGCCGTTACTTAGGAAAGCAAAGGCTTTTCTTTTCCTCTGCTGATGAGAGTAATAATTCTCTCACCAAAAATTAAAGAATGGTTAATGGGTTAATGGGTTATAACTAATGGGTTAATGGGTTTGGGCTTAACAAATTGGGCTTCAAACCAATGACTAAAATAACAACTAAATTAATTTATTTTATTTAACATTTTATAACTCAAAAAATGTTTTATGGTTTCAGTTGGGTTCGGGTCTATACGGGTCAGGGCCAAAATCAAAATCCAAAAAAATAATACTTATTTTCTAAAAATATGATTTTTCCTAATTAACAGGTTTAAGTAAATATTAAATATTATTTAACCTAACTAGAATAATTTATAAACACAATATTTAGAAAATTATGATTTTTTTTTGACAAAAAAAATTTCTAGAATTAATTAACTAATTTAAATAATGAACTAAAAATTACGGGTTTCACAATTTCAATTTTACAAATTGAAAACTTTGAAGGGGGTCTTGTAGAAGCATAGAAAAGAAGGGGATTTTCTATGTGGCTTGAAATCAACATGGAGCCTCATGCGGCTCAAAACTCAGAAAGCTTCATGCGGCCCAAGAGCAACAGGGAGCCTTATACGGTTCGAAATCACCCTAAACAATAAATGTCTCCCTATGAAGCTGCCCATAATTACTCTGACATAAAGGTGACAACTCTGACAGAGATGACAGCTCTGACACGAAGATAAGGCGTGACGTGCTCCTGAAAAGACAAGAAAATCATAATAACATCAGGTACAGTTCACGAACCAAAGGAGACTCTTCATGCGACTCAGCTATAAAACTCTTCATACGGATCGCCTATGAGACACTCCTTATGTGGCTCAGTCATGAGACACTTCTCATGCGGCTCGATCATGAAGCATCTCTCATGCGGCTCGGTCATGAGATATTCTTCATGCGGCTCTGTTGTGAGACATCCTTCATGCGGCTCGGTCATGAGACATTCTTCATGCGGCTCAGTTATAAGACGTCCTTCATGCGGCTCGGTCATGAGACGTCCTTCATGCGGCTCGGTCATGAGACATTCTTCATGCGGCTCGGTTATGAGACAGTCCCTCATGCGGCTCAGCCAGGATACATCCTTCATGCGGCTCGCCACAGAATAGTAGTTGAGACACGTGGCAGAGATTGACCGAGTCTTAACAGTTCAGATTTACTACAACAAACAGATTATGATCAATCTCAACCAATCCCCAGCTGTCCACTATAAACTGAGTCTCGAGGCACAGTTACAAGGATGTGGCCCAAAATTTGCCACATGGCTGTACATCCCATTTCTTATGAATTCCTATAAATAACAGGTGCTATTCCCTTTCAAAAAAAGAAGAAGAAGCAGATAGACGCACAGGAGAGCACACAAAGCTCAAAAGCAGATTCTTCCTTTTGCGTCTTCAGAGAGCATTTCTTCACCTGAGCCGAGGTTGCGTTCAATCATCCAAGGAGTAAGGCATAGTTGATAGCACTTTCCAGAGCCTCTACCATTACCCCCAGAATCAAAACTAAACAATTGTGCTTAGATTGCTTTTCCTAGGTTTTGTTCCTAGGCTCTCTTTTGTACAAGCGAGTTTGTAATTGTGAGTCAAGTTCAGTCCTCCCATAAAATTGTTCTGTTCTACGACGATCAATGGCGAATAGCCGCTGCCGGAGGTGATTACTTGTTCCTTTTTTTGAAACTCTTGGTTTTTTTCCTTCTTCTTTTGTGAAAGAAAATTGATGTCGTGGCTTCCCTGATGCAATTTTAGTGGCTTCGAGAAAGGACAGCGAAGAACTCATATTTGGCAGGAAATTGACCATTAATGGGTTGGTCTACACGATGTCGCAGGTGATTTTTCTCCTTTTTCGACATTTTAGGATTTGGGTGTTCTAATTAGGATTTGGGGTGATAAAATGTTGGCTAGGAAAACAATTGGAGTATCCTTGTTTCTACAGACATTTGGTGTGCTACAAGGTTTGAGTGAGCACTCCCTAATTAGAACACCAACTGTTCGAGGACATACTTTCCTTTCAGTCATTTTGTTGGTTCTCATAGTGATTTTTTATGACCACCAACTACTTGTTATTTTGCCTTAATAAAATTTATATGGTCATTGTTCTAACTTCTAAATGTATAAGCTAAAGTAAAAAAAAACTAAGACACAAAGAAAATGTACACAGAGTATTGGAGAGACCTTTTACTAGGACTTTGGATGCTCTCCCACTCCTTACAATTTTTGAAGGATGTTTTTCTCCTTCCATTTTGTGCCTAAAGTTATCGTATAAGAACAAAAACTACAAATACAAATTGTTGATGGTTGCTATCTATTGCCACCTTAGTAATGGTGAGGAAATGAAACTTTTTATGTGCTTATTTTATATGTTGCTCCTACCTGCTATGTCTGTTGCTCCCTTAGTAGATCATTCAAGCAAGCAAGAACTGCATCCTTAGTATTTATTTCTGCTCGTGGTTCGTTTGTTTGAGGTTCTTTTAGCGTTAAACATGAAAATTATAAATTCGTAAGAAATTTTTTTAGTAACATACATTTGGACATTTAAGAAGTTTAAATGATGAAAATTTTGTTTTAAGCCCGGGTTCAAAATCTAAACCAGATAAAGTGTCAAGTTGGTTTCTGAAAAGTGAATTTTACCTGAGATACACGATCTCCTCATCTGGCAATTAAAACACAAACCTATTTGATGTTGCACATTTCCATGGGAGCATTATATCCCATTTCTATATTCTAGTTAACTGCTACTTGTTTGCCATTAAAATATTAAAGACAGGTATTACAGAAATACTGAAATTGATTGCAAACTCGCTTGTACAAAGAAAAGCCTAGAAAAAAATTCTAGGAAACAATCTAAGTACAATTGTTTAGTTTTTGATTCTGGGGGGTGACGGTGGAGGCTCAGAAAAGTGTATCAACTCTGCCTTACTCCTTGGACTATTGGACGCAGTCTTAGCTCTTGAAAAAATTGCCTTTCGTAGGTTGCCAGCCTCTTGCAGGGGTATGGCACCCTGCTATTTATAGTGATATATGTTTTGAACCACATAGATGGCCCATTGCCACGTGGCTACAACAGCACGTAAAGACCCGCTCTTTGGCCGCCAGCTGGCAATTTGTTGGGATTTTGTTGCAACAAATCTGGGTGGTTGATACTTGGTCAGCCTGCCACGTGTCCTATCGCAGGATAGGATTAATCTGCTGGAGTCATTTTGAGCCGTATGAGTCTTTCAGTTTTCGGCCATGCTGGGCCGCATAAGACTCATGCGGCTTAGGTCGCAGTCTCCCTTAGTCCGCATGTAGCTTAAGGACTTTTGAGCAGCATAGATTCTATATTTTGGGCCGCATAAAGCTCATGCGGCTTAGGTTACAGTCACCCTTGGCCGCATGAAGCTTAGAGACTTTAGGGCCGCATAGGTTGAGCCGCATAAGGTTCATGCGGCTCAGGTAGCAATCCTTCTGGCCATTTGACTATGTCTAAGCATATGAACCCTATTTTTAGTGACATGACATTTTATTTGATTACGTCTTATCTTTTTGTCAGAGTGTCAGAGCTGTCATTTTTGTCAGTTTTGACAGAGTTTGTCAGCTTTATCCGAAGGACTGATCAACTTGGCCGCATATCTTCCTTCTGCAGCTCGAATCAGTCTGGTTGTAGACGGGCCGCATGGGGTGCTGAATCTGTCATATGGCTCTCCTTTATGCGGACCAGTTTGGCCCAAAGTATTTATGCGGCCAATTATGATCCGTATGAATCCCATATTTTCTATGCTTCTACAAGACCCCCTTTAAAGTTTTTAAATTGCAAATTTGGAATACTTTGAATAAGAAGCATGGAGATATGTCAAGCCACAGGGAGTCTTCAAGTCATGAGAGACCTTTAGCCGCAGGGAAATTTCAAACAGCAGAGAGATCTTGAGCCGCAGGGAAATCTTAAGCTGGAGGAAAAATCTTGAGTCGCAGAGAGACCCCCATCCAGCCTGCCCGCTGTCACTGCTGTATTTAATTTCTTGATTTGGTTTTGGATTTGGGTTCTCTTTTCGAGATAAAGACGATGGTTACTAGGGATAAAATCCTTAAACTTTGTCATTATCTTTAATAATCTCGGGAATCGAAGAGGCACTCTTCCGAAACTCTATAAATAGGGGTCATTTGGAGAGAGATTTTTCTCTTTCACCTTATTCTCCTTCGTCTTCATCTTTCTGTCTCAATTTAGCCATGGCTCCAAAAGCTTCCAAGTTGACTGGTGCTGCGACCAAAGGGAAGGAACTTGCCTCTCCGTCGAGAGCAGCGGACTCTCCTTCCATTTATCCCGACATGCAACCCCCTATCAAGGGTAATGACGGTGGAAAGACGATGATTGAAATTTTGAATGGCCATATCGCATAGCCTATTTGGACTGCATGTGTTCTGTATGATAGGGCCGCATGGGCTGAGCCGCATAAGCGCTAAACATTCGAACCTGAATCGCATAAGTGCCCCAAGACTGCTCCGTACGAGCACTTCATGACTGAGCCGCATAAGTGCCTCATGAATGAGCCGCATGAGCACTTCATGACTAAGCCGCATGACCCACATAGGCGCCTCATGACTGAGCCAGATGAGCACTTCATGACTGAGCCTCATAAGTGCCTCATGACTGAGCCGTATGAGTTCTGTTTGGCTAGGCCGCATAGCTGAAAAGGAGCCCATTCATTTTGTCTTTATATGACTATCTTCTTTCTTTGATTTTTTTACAGCATCCATGCCGAAGGCTGAGACCATTATGAGGGAGGAGATGCTGTCTCCTTTCATCAAACAAGAGTCACCGTTTGTTAAGGAAGAGGTGATACCAAAAGTTGAGTTAAAAGAAGAGACGGCGTCCATCGGAGAGGGAATTACTCCCAAGATTGAGGCTGCTGTAAAGGAGGAGCCTAAGTCTGAGGGCAGTAGCACTGGGAGCTCTGACCCTCCTGCCCCCGCCGAAGACCTCAATCAAATAGATCTTTCGTATGCAAAATGGCTAAGGGAATGGTATATGCCTCAACACAACTATGATCCTTGACTGTAGGGATATGTGGGTTGCCATGTAACTGCTGTTTTCAGGAATATGAAAAATAAACATTCATATTTGTCTTTGTATTTCTGTTTGTCTTTAGCTGTAGTTTGTGTTTTGCTTCTTTTGGACATCACTATAATTCTTTACTGGAGATGTAGTCCAACGAATGTAACTGATTTTGAATAAATAGAATACATTCAAAACATTTTTTTCTTGTGGTATCTGTGGTGCTTGTATTAGAGGGCCTAATAAAACATTTTGATAAAGAATATCCTACTAGGGGACTTTTTATGGACCTATTGCCCTTTTGTGCATCTGGAAATGCGAGCAAATAGATTTAAATGATATTTTGTGGACCTACTACTCTTTTTGTGTACCGATGGTACGAGTAATAGATTAGAAAAACTTTTATGGACCTATTACCCTTTTGCGCACTGGTAGTGCTGGTAATAGATTTGAAACAAAACCTATCAGAGGAAATATGGATGTGATAGATTTTGTGGTCTTAACACCATGTCTTTTATCCCGGGTTGGGTACATGTGTTAAGTCGGGAGACTATCGGTATCAGAGGTAATATAGACGTGACACACGATAATCAGGCATAATCTTTGGTGGACCTATTACTCTTCTGCGCACTGGTGGTGCGAGTAATAGATTTTGAGACAAAACCCAACAGAGGTAATATAGACGTGATAGGTTTTGTGGTCTTAACACCATATCTTTTATCCCGGTTTGGGTACAGGTGTTAAATCGGAAGATTATGGATATCAGAGGTAATATGGACGTGACACACGATAATCATGAATGATTTTTTTGGTGGACCTATTACCCTTTTACGCACTGGTGGTGTGAGTAATAGATTCGAGACAAAACCCAACAGAGGTAATATGGGCGTGATAGATTTTGTGGTCTTAATACCATATCTTTTATCCCGGGTTGGGTACATGTCTTAAGTTAGGAGATTGTCTATATCAGAGGTAATATGGACGTGATATATGACAATTGAAACATCAAAGTGGAAGTTTAGAGGTATCAATATACATGACTTGTCACTCGGAGAGATGCAATGTGAGTCCCCTCGGAGGGAACAGAGTGTAAGTTCAGAGGTACCTGATGTACATAAATCGATACTTTTTAGGCAGTATGGGGATATTTTTAAACATAGTATTTTTTTAGAAACTTGCCGTTTATGGGCATCATGAGCAAGTCTCCATTCTGCTTTGCGAACCGGTATGCGCCATTGGAGAATACAGTCTCGATGATGAACGGACGACCCTCCTATTTAGGCTAGAATTTGTCGGGGGTCTTGTGAGTCATGACCATTGGTCTGCGAACGGCCAAGACGAGATCGTCGACTTGGAATATTCTCTGTTTGACTTTCTTGTTGAAAGCCCGAGAGATGCGTGCTTGGTAGAGCTCTATGCTTTATTGAGCTTGTAAAAGCTTCTCATCTAAGGCTTCCAGTTCTTGTAGCCGTCGGCGGTGGTTGTCATCCGACGTCAATCGGTAAGTAAGGGCCACACGAATCGAGGGGATCTGAGTCTCCAATAGGAGAACTGCCTTACTCCCATAAATCAAGGAGAACGGTATATTTTCTGTAGCCGTCCGAATTGTAGTACGATATGCCTATAAGCACTCGCCAAGCTTTTCATTCCAGTCGTATTTGTTTGAAGACACGAACTTTTTGAGGAGCTTGATTATGGTTTTATTGAAGGCTTCAGCCAGACCATTAGCCGATGGGTTATATGCCGTCGAGGCCATGTTCTGAATCCGATTCTTGTCACAAAATCGATAGAAAGTGTGGCTTGAGAACTGCGGACCATTGTCGTGAATAATCCTCCGGGCCAGTCCAAAATGGTAGATGACGTGATATTTTATGAAACTAATCACGTTTGATGTCGTTACCTCTGCAAGCGGAACAACTTTTGCCCATTTGGAGAAGTAATCGGTGATTGCAAGTTTGAACCGATGCCTCCTAGACGACGGTGGGGTGATTGGCCCAATGATGTCCATTCCTCATGCTTCAAATAGCCAAGAGGCTACTGTTGGGTGCAAGAATTCGGATGTCTGATGTATGAAATCTACATGGATCTGAAAAGCCTTGCACTTCTTTGCATAATCAACTGCCTCTGCTACCATCGTAAGCCAGTAGTAACCCATCCGACGGAGACGGTCCTACAACTTCGGGCCTGATTGGTGAGCCCCGTAAACGCCATCGTGAGCCTCGAGTAAGGCTTCTTTGGCTTTTGCGTTTGACAGACATCTTATCACTAGTCCATCGTAAGATCGTCGATATAGCATTTTTGTTTTTGTGTCATAGAAGAATCTGAGAGAGCGCCTTCTTATTGAAGTTGCTTCCTTCACATTCTCTAGCAGAATTCCGTAGACTGCAAAGTCGATGAGCGGGCATCTCCAGTCTTGTATGTCGTTGGTTATTTGGGCAGAGTAACTCGTACCCAGTTGAACATTTTTCTTGGGACAGACCGACTCATGGCCTATCACGTCGACTAGATGATGAACATCATTTGGAACTGCCAAGGAAGCGGCGAGGCATGCTAGGGCATCGGCTTCAATATTTTGGATCCTAGGAACATGCTCTATAAAGAACCCCTCTAAGTTTTCAATGGTGGCAATTGCTGTCTAATGGTAGGGAATCAGGTCCTCGTTTCGAACCTCGTATGAGCCTCGGAACTGATTAACAATCAGCTGCGAGTCGCCATGCGCTTTCAGGTACTTGACCCCCACCTCTTTTGCGAATTGGAGTTCGATAACTAGAGCGTTATATTCGGCTACGTTGTTTGAACAGGGTTCTGTGAGAGAATACGCCCGATTGACCACCAGTCAAGAGGAAGAAATTAATACTTTCCCGACTCCAGCGACGATATCACCTTGAGGCCTTGTTCTTAAGGCACCGTCGAAGAATATTCGCCAAACGTCTTCATGTGAAGTCATGTTTAAGTTAATGAATTCATTTGGGATTTCTTCATAGATTCTGGCTGTTTCTGAGCCTGGATGGGCTGCTAGAAAGGGCCAAGGCTTGACCTTTGACAGCCTTCTGCGGAACGAAGACCATGTCGTAGGGGGATAACAGTATTGCCCAGGTGGCTAGACGAGAACTGAGTGCACCTGGTTTGGTCATGAGAACCCTGAGAGGATTAACTCGTGAGATAACCTGGATGGTCTGTCCTGTCACATAGTGTCGTATTTTCTGAATGGCGAACACTAGGGCAAGGTACTCCTTCTCCACGGCGGTGTACCTATGTTCCGGTCCTGCCATCATCCGGCTGAGATAATAAATAGCTTGTTCATGTCCCGTGTCATTATTCTGTGCTAGCAAGGCACCGAAGGAGTGTTCCATCGTCTATACATAGAGCAGAAAGGGCTTTCCGGCGACCGGAGCTACCAGAACTGGCGGATTCGTCATGTATTCCTTAATGTCATCAAAGGCACGCTGACATTCCTCGTTCCATACGAAAGAGACACCTTTCCTCATGAGTTGAGTGAAGGGTTGACATCGCCCTGAGAGGTTAGATATGAACCTCCTGATGTAGGCTAGTCTTCCCTGAAGGCAGCGGAGTTTACGGAGGTTCCTCGGTGGACTCATCTCCAGGATTGCTTTTATTTTATCAGGGTCTATGTGAATGCCCCAGGAAGTAATGACGAAGCCCAAGAACTTTCCGCTGGACACACCCAGGAAAGACTTGGTGGGATTCATCTTCAGATTGTGCGCTCGCATGAGGTCGTACACTGTTCTCAAATCATGTAAGTGATCATTTTTGGAGCATCTTTTGACGGCAATGTCGTCAATGTAACACTCCACCGTCTTGTGCAAGTGATATCTGAAGATGACGTTCATAGCACGTTGATATGTTGTACCGGCATTCTTCAGGCCGAAGGGCATGACCGTATAACAGTACACGTCGATCGCTGTTCGGAATGACGTATGCTTCTCATTATTAGGAGACATTTTGATTTGATTGTATCCTGAAAAGCTATCCATAAAGGACATGCGCTCGAAGCCACACGTATTATCGATCATTATGTCAGTGATCGGATGAGGGAATTCATCCTTAGGGCATACCGTATTCAGATTGCAGAAGTTGATACAAATTCGGATCTTTCCGTTCTTCTTGATGACTGGTACTATGTTAGCTACCCAGTCTGGGTGCTGCTCTTCACGGATGAAACTGCTAGTTATAAGCTTGTTTACTTCTGCTTCAATGGAGTTCATGATGTCTAGACGAAACCGCCGCTGCTGTTGTGTGACTGGTTTTGGGTCCGAATAAATATTGAGCTTATGAAGTGCGATCTCGGGATTTAGCCCTGGCATGTCTTCATAGCTTCAAGCGAAGACGTCGATGTATTCTCTGACGAGTTGTAACAGCGACTCTCGCTCATCGTCCGTCAGGCTTTTACTGACGAAGATTGGCTTCGTGGAGGATTCATCCCCAAGGTCAACTTGCATGACCTCGTCTTCAATGGGAGGGTCTCGTAGTTCAAAGCGCTTCTCCCATTGTACATCCAATTGTTGGACCCATGGCTCCAACTCAAGCGGTTCAAGTAGATCTTCGTCTTCCTCTTCCTCTTCAATATCAGCAGATGTCATGTTGACAAATAATGTCTGCCTGAATATATCTCCAATGCTGCCATCAGAGTCGTAAGTGGATGACTCGGACGAATGAGAGTGCCACTCGCATTCTTTATCGAAACTCTCGAGTGTTGTTGCTGGTGTAACATCCCTGAGGCCGTGTCTGGATTTGTGATAATAATCCTGAGGTTTCCCAGCTGGTGCTAACAGCTATAGAGGCGATCGTCGACCGTTGCCGTAATTCAGGCCGGGGGTAGCCTCCATGTCATACCCCTGCTTTTGCATGAAGTACTTGGCTTGAGGACTATACAGGTAGAGCGGTAATCTTCCAGCGTAGGGTTCGAGATCGAACTCTTGTGACGTGAAAGATTGAGGTCCTTCTTTTCGGCCAAAGATGATCGTGTGACCCCATTCTCTTCTGCCTGGGACTAGGGAGTAAGCACCTTTAATGGAAGCAAGTCGATTTACGGTATGGATGGTTGTCACCTGTGTGTGCAGGTTAACGTCTAGACAGTCCCGTGCAACATACATCAGATAAAGCTTATCACACTCCTAATAGTCCAACGGCAGCCTTTTATTGATGAAATAAGGAATTTTGTCTACAGGGATTACATTATCAGGAGAGGGGCTATCCACCTGTGCAACCAGGTACTTGGCGAGTTCTACGTCCTCTTCGGCTACCCCCTGTGAGCCCAGAGGTCGGGATGCTGTCTTAGGCATCTTGACCACCAAGGGTTCTGCTAGTGGCACTGGCTTGCCTAAGGGCCTCGGGTCGATATTTGATTGTCGGCTCAATTTGGGAAGACAGATAACCATCGGCTCGGTAGAGGACTTCGTGTCTTCCGGTTGCCTTTGAGTGGATTTTGGCAATCGGATTACCATCGACGTCACAGAGGGCCTCACATCTTCCTGTTGCCTTTGATTGGATTTTGGCAATCGAATTGTCACGACCCGCACCCACTGTGAGGGTATGAGTACGTAACAGCGCCCAGCCTACGCCGCAGTGTCGGCGGTAGAACGCTGTCCTAGGTTACTATCTAATCAATAACTCAGGCAATTATATAATGTACTTGTCAAATCTCAACTCCGAATGGAGGACAAGTATAGATATATTGAAATCTCAAACACAGTCTAAGCACGATAAGATAACACAGAAGTTTATAACTAAAGACTAAATAACAACGATTATAAACTACTAAAATAATAATATCTCAAACAAACTCAAATACAAACTCGTATCTCAAGTTATTATAATTCAAGTTCTAAAACATAAAAACTAAACCAAGTCTACTAGCTAGTCTCCCGATCACTCTTGAGTGTCGGGGCCATAGGTAGCTAAGCCATCTCCTGCTCCAAGGCAAGTAGGGCAATATCCTCAGGGCAATCATCTGTAATATTTTCAACAGGTCCAGTCAGGACAGGAACGAGTACAATTCATTAAGAAATCCCAAGTAAATGACAGAGAACTATAAAGCAGTTATAGACAGTTGTATTGATGAACATGACATTTTATATTCAGGTGATGGTATAGAGAGACAGATAAAGTACAAGGAAAGTAAGTAACTAAACAAGAGAAGAAATCATGGCAATAAAGACTGTAAAATAAAATCTAGCTGAACTAGAGTAACATGATGAGTCCAGACAGTACAATATAAGTCGAGTGTAATCCCAATGTGAGTCTAATACAAGATGAGTCGAATGTGATTCTAATCATTGTTCTAATAAGGTGATTCGAATAAGGTGATTCGAATAGTGATTCATATGATGATCTAACAAAGATTCGAATAAATTCTCCGAGTGTGTTTTAAAATACCGAGTTCGACATGTAAACGGCTGTAGGTAATACGGCACACCACACACTGATCAGGTGAGGGATAGCTATCGTTCGAATATCATTCACAGAAGGGTGATTCGAATAGGGGGATATGTCTACATGTCTAATCAGTATTTCCCCGCCCAGTCTAATAATGAATCCATAATCCAACACATAAGACCAACCAACACATGAAGATACGAATACGTGGTTCGTATAGTGATTCATATGGTGATTCAAATAATAGAGGCAAGACGAGTAAGTATGTGTGTCATATACATGGATTCAGTAATAACAATACGTGTTTGTAACAGAGAATCACATACAGCTAACTAGAACTGAAGTACAGTAATTGACAAGTAAATGAAAGAACTATCAGAGAATGTACTCGCCTGATACTTTGGAAAGAGTAGTATAATATCAGATGTCTGTACCGGGGTCACAATGTCCTAAATAGAACAGTACAGGTTATAATATGTTTAAAATAAGGTAAAAGAAGTTTATGATACAATCTACATGATTTCTAGGCCAATCTAGGTCAAAGTCAACTCTAAGTCAAACATGGTCAACTGTCTAGGTCGAACTAGGTCAAGGTCAAACTTTGGTCAACCTGGGTCAACCTTGGTCAACACTCTAGTCGACTAGGTCAATCCTAGTCTAGTCAGTCTCACTAGGCCTAGCCAAGCTTAGGCTAGCAAGCACACATCAATTCAAGGCTATTCAAGCCAACAACACACATTCCACATGTGTATACATGTCATATACACACATGCCAATATAGGAACAATGGGCTATATGCCATATATATAGTCCACACATATTATATATATAATTTGATATAATGTCATACATATATATATATATATAATATATATATATATATATATATATATATATATATATATATACATTTAGAGAGATAGGCATGTGTGTGTGAATAGTGTGTGGGCAATTGTGTGTGGATAGTGTCACATGAGGGTGAGAAAAATCAGTGAGTGTGGTATAGTATAGAGGGTTATGATATAGTGTGTGTGTAGATGTGAATTTAGTGAACAGTGATGTGTGTAGATACATGTATATAAGTGTAATAGGAATAGAAAGTGTAGAGTGAACAGTAGAGTGAGGCATGAAAGTTCAGTCCAAAACAGTGCATAACTCAGATTTTGTTCCCAGGAATTTATAGCCAATGACAGTTATACTATCAACCCAAATTCAAATCCATATTTCGAATTTTCCATCCTCCTACATCAACACAACCTGACATTCAACAATAAAATTTCACAGGAATGAATCTATCAGTGAACTAATCAATAAGTACATGGATTAACATGGAAATGTAAGAATCAATTCAAAATCAGAATTTGAAGTTCAATGACATTCAAATAACAGTGAGCATTGTTTCAGTTGTGTGTGGCATGGTGCATCACACTCAGGATTTTAGTTTACAACATCAAATTTAGTTCATTACAGGAAATAGAAAATGACAGTTGATATCAATAGCAATTAACACATTAAATACAATGAAATTCCAAAAACCCAATTCCCTACACAAACATAAACCCCCATTCTCATTTCAGTAAACTAAAACACTTGCAGATGAAACTAAACATGGTAATTGAAAAATGGTGTTCTCAGCCTAGGTCCCAAACAGTCCATGTGTGTGGGCATTTGGCTAGGGTGTGTATAGGGACATGTGTCTATGTGTGTGTATTGACAGTTAGTTAAATAGGAATAACAATAGTGTGGTTGTGTGTTCGGGATTGAATGAGAGTGTAACAGGAACTGAATTAGTGTAACACATTTCAGTATCTCAGGAAATGCTCAATTGACATTTCAAAATCCTAACCGACATTTAAGTAATGATATACACATGTAGTGGCAGTTTAACATCACAAATCAGATTAATTCAAAGTTCCAAACACCCATTCGAATTCTAATACCCACGCCAAACAGCAATCAACACTATAGTAGTCTAATGCACTTGTGTAAGTGAATGAATCATGAATTTTAAACAGGATAAATCAGTTTAAAACAGGAATTTAAGAAAAATAGAACTTCAGTTAAATAGAAACAAAATTCAGAATGAACTAACAATGTATCAGTTGACACATTCAAAATCCTTTTCGAAATCCAAAACCTAACACCATATCAGTAACCAATATTAACAAAGTCTAATACACATGTTATTGAACCTAACATGTCAGTTTAAATCATGAAAAATGGGTAGGAACGCATTTACACCCAGGAATTAAAAAACAGAAACTTGTGTATCAGCGAATACGAAAACCTCAATTCCAAATTCAAAAAAAATACAATTTACATCAATTTAATGGCCAAGGTAGTGTCGTGCACATGTTAGGGTGTTGTACAGGTCATTTCGTGTCCACATAAGTCGACACCATGTGTCCAAAAGCTAAAAATCAAGTTTCAGAGAAAATAGTGTAGCAGGCCTCGTACGTGCGTGTCGAGCCTTCGTGGGCTCGACACAGTGCTTGAGGTGGGTCGAGATCTTGCATATGGGTTCGCACATAGTAGGTCTAGGTGTCAGTATCGTGTCTAATGTGTGTCGTGTCGTGTCAATCAGCGCGTATCAGAGCACAAAAACGGGTTCGCACGTGTCAGTGTAAACCCAGTGCAGCGACGATTTCTCCGTGCACACTGAACGAGGACCCACAAAATTTTGTGGGAGTCCTGTCAGTTACTAGGGCCACGTACACACCAATTTTGGTGTCACGAAGTGTCGTGTCCAACAAAAAATCGAACACGGGCAGCAGGGCACCCGACCGAGCCCCCGTGCTGCGTGTCCAGCACAAATTACGATACGAAATCGACACCAAACACGACTCAGTCTTCAAAAAAGTTAATATACACATTTAGATCTACCAATTCATATAATTAGTTTAGCAAAATATGAAAATTTATTCCTAAGTGGCATTTAACCAAACACCTATACATGACATTGACACGTCTCCAATACGGACACCAAACGGACACGAAATTCACCCAAATTCTAGGGATAGCTAGGGGACTCCTAGATCTAGCCCTAAATGCAAAGAAAACAAAATATTAATACAATTTAAAGGATTTTACCTATAGGTGCAATTAGCAAGAAAAGCCCCAAAATAAAGTGTTCCTCCTTGCTAGCTCGGATCCCCAAATTGTTCAAAATCTGGGATTACTCTCCACCAACAATAAATAAACACTAATTAGGTCCTAATGCAAAAAGACTAGAGTTAAAAAGGAGTTGAAATGGAAAGTTATGGAATGGCTCTTACCTCTTTCTTCAAAGCTTAAAAAAAAAGAGGCAAGAACAAGGAAGAGGCATTAGATAGGGGTGGGAAACCCTAGGTTGGCTGTCATGGATGGGTTTGTTGGGGTTTGGGCTCAAGTCATGGGCCTATGGCTCAATTACAAGTCATGAATTAATTCTAAGTCATAGGTCATGCACCCAATTTCTAGTCTTCCTATTTTAAACCTTGATTTCTAAATGACTAACCTAGATGGACTTAAATTACACTAGGGTTTCATCATGCTAACCTAGTCACCATGGTCAGGGTTAGCTTCTAGGCTAGTCTACAAAGTCTCAACTTGTCAAGTCAAAATCACAAGCTATGACTTAAAAATAGTTTTGAATTGATTTAAAAAATTATCAAAAATCATAATATGATTTAAATACTAATAAATAATAATTATAAATACAAAAATACAAAAATACCCTCATTCCAGAAAATGGGTGTTATACGGATCACCATCGGCCCTATGAGGGGTTTTGGCTCCTGGCGGGATCTCGGGAGCCGGATGACCATTGGTTCCAACTATGCAGGCGAGGCAGGAGAATCGGGCACCTCTTTATACAAAGTTGCGACGAGGGGTGCTGCTTTACCCGGTTTACGGGTCTGGAGATGAATTCCCAAGGGTTCCTCTGGCCCTGTGATGGCCTCCAGTTCGTCAGTTATATGTTTCTTGGATTCATCATATAGACAATCCTCCGAAGAGTAATAAGATTCAACTCCTTTGAAGGGATCGATGTCGACAAATTCAGTCTTCACGAAGCTGTGCTTACTAACATACTTGAAGCACTGGTGAAGGGTGGATGGCACGATCATATAGTCATGTATCCACGGACGACCCAGAAGGATGTTGTAGGACGTGTCCGCATCTATAACATAGCAGGTAACCTCCGTCTTCAGGTCACCAATCTGACATTTCAATCAGATCTTTCCTAGGGGATAGCTTCTTTTCGCTTTGAAACCGCTAATGGTAGTATTGGTCGCCGCTAGCCGGTGCATAGGATGCCCAGAAGTTGGAGCAAGCTTTTTGGGATGATGTTTATCGACGAGCCAAGGTCGATATGCATCATATCCACCTTGATGTAGCCTATGTATCCAATGCAGTACAAGGGGCGATCATGCAAGTTGGACTTGATCAACATGTCTTGTGGAGTAAATACAATGTTGGGCATTGCATCTGCACAATTGCTGCCCTGTAGGTCTGCTGACGGATCTTCCCCTGGAGGCTTGACCTGGGCTAAGTAGGCGTCAGCATTTTGGAGTACTTCGCTCAATGCGACACGAAGATCCTTGGAGAGCCTTAGGAGCTCGTATAACGACAACTTTGCCGGCATATTAGCCAATTTTGCTAATATGTCAAAGTTGTAAGGTCTCTCCAACCCCTGAGGTGCATCGTTACGGAGTGGTCTGTCGAAGCGGGTTTTCTTTGGCTTGGACTTATTTCCCGGTGGAGGCTGAGACGGCCTTGGAACATCAGAGGCAGGCAACGTTGCCGGCTGAGGATCTTCGACTGAACTGCCCAGTGTGGGCTGGACTTGTGCCCAGACCGGGTAACAACGGCTATCGCTCCCTCAGCTTCGGCTGAAATTGTTTGGCAGGATCTAGACTTCCTTCCCTTCTTCTCGTTGGTAGAAGATGACACCGCCTGTGTAACTTCGGGCACTAAGTCCGGGTGCACCCAGATGATCTCTCCTCGCGATGTGGTGAGAGGTACCAATCTAGATGTCTGGTTCCGGACGGATGAAAGACTAGTAACCTCTATCGTTGCTCGAGGGACAGGTATTACCCCGTCTGGAGTATTTATTGGAGGAAGTCACCGAATTGAACTGATACCAAGTTTGCAGCCACAGTAACCTCTTCGAAATCTATCGACAGAGCTTTGGAGTCGATAAGACTTTGGATGTACCGCTTTAATTGGAAGCAGTCATGAGTTGAATGATGGACATAGCGATGGAAGTGACAATATTTTGGGTCCTCTATTTCTGTCGCTCGAGGCTCGAGCCTTGGTGGAGGGAGTTGGATCCTACCCCCTTGCAAGAGCATATCGAAGATAGGTTTGACATGACTATCTTCAAATGAGTAATTCACCTTGGGCCACTGACCTTCAGCCTATTTTTGTTCAAGCTTCTTGGTCGCATCAGTGACCATGGCCTATTTGCCTTTATTGTCCCAGTTGGAGGTGCCGCCACTGTTGTTGTTGGTGGAACTAGGACGTTTGCCCTTATTCTCTCCATCTATGATGTGTAATCCCAACTGGAGAGCCTTCTTCAACTTTGCCTCCGTATTGGTAGCACTTATGATGAAGGTCGTCCAATCCCTGAACTGATCGTCGTCCATCCAGAGGCTAATTGCGGAGAGCAACTTCTTCTGGCAGATTTCAATCATGTAGCTTTCGAAATTACCTTGGGGCAATCTCATTACGGTTTGGCGGAACCACTCGATATAGTTCCTTGTCAGCTCCCTCTCTTCTTGAACGACATCTATGAGAGACAATATTGTCACATCATGCCCCACTTCATAGAATCTCTCCAGGAATATGTACTTGAAGCCGTCAAAAGAATGGATTCAGTTGTCGAGAAGGTTACGGTACTAGTCGAACGCGATCTCCTCCAATGCTCCGATGAATAATCGTGTGAGGATGGCATCGCTATGCGACAAGTGGTCGGTTGTGACCTCAAAATAAGTCATGTACCGACTAGCATAGGTCTTCCCGTCATAAGAATCTATATGGAACGGTTTGTAGCGTAGGGGAAAAGGAACATCTCTCCACGCGACGGGATATGGCTGCCGTATTCTGAGGTCTCGGAAGGAGTCTCGGGCATTGAACATTGCTCGAAGCTCCTGGACTTCCCTCCTTGCCTCCTTGGCTTTATACGTAGCTGAAGGAACGGATGCCCCTAAAGGATATACCCAAAGAAGGGACGGTCGTATTGGAGTCCACGTTGACTGCGGGTCCCAAGCTAGTTTGTCCGTGCGTCCTTGCTGGTTGAGTTGGCAAGCCGACTTTATTTTATCCACAGACTTGACCAAGGACAGGAGCATGGCTTCAAGTACTTCTAGACGTTATCGGTTAGTAGGCTCTTCATGATCATCGTCGGCCATAAAGACTGTCCTCACGTGGGCAGAGGTGGAAGGGATCGTAGCAGAGGTGCTCTCTGTATCGTACCCTTATACAGAGAAATCGTCGGGAAATGTCAACTTCTTCGGACTCGGAAGGGGTGCTACCCCTTGTGCAGGAAGTTGCATCATCTTGTCGAGGGCGGTTGCCCTCAGGGAAGTCCAAGTCAGTTGCGTAATTCTCGGGGATCTCTACCCCCTGTATATGCTCTTGGTACACCTTGTTGTCACATATATTGAGGAGACTGCTATCCCCAGCTTCATCTACGCCCAAGGAGGCCGAAGGTGCACCACTAGGTGCTGGAGGCTTCTTTTTGGATCGAGTGCCTAAATAGACACCCCCTGTGGCTGTCGGCGCTAACCCTCCAGATGAGAGTTTCCTTGCAGTGCTGGCTGAGATTACTGGGCTGGAAGAGCCTGTCTTCTTTCCCCTTGCTGGGAGGGACCTTCCGAGTTGAATTACGGGAGGCGAAAGGAAACTACTCGTCTCCTAGAATTTTTACCTGTTTCTCGAGTTGTTGTCGGACAGGTGCTCGCTACTGCAGTCGTTGGAAAACGGACTGCCGATCATCAGGTGCTGCCAACTTGTCACAGCAGCAGTTGATGATGACTTGGGTGCAACGACGTCCCGAGAGGGACTCATCGTATTCCAAGGTTGCCTCATTGCGCTTGTGAGTAATCACCTCACACAAGTCGATAGCAGGCTGATCTACCTTTGCATCAAACTTGTGGACTCGGGTATTCCGAGCACACAGGTGCGTAGGTATCATGTTTTCTCCCTGATCCGAGGCTAGTAAAAGCACTTGCTCTCGATCGTTAGAGGGAGACTTTAAAGACCCAACCTGTCCGTTAGCCCTGGGGGATTGGACACGGGTGGTTCTGTACCACTTTCCATCAAGAGACCGTATAACAGTTACTGGTGACCGCTGACGGTCAGTAGCTTGGACAGTTAACTGGGTTTGTTGGGCCCGTACTGTCCTGAACTTCTTCAATTTAGAACTTGATGGCGCATAGTAAGAAGAGTCCTGATTAGAATATTCCACATTCTCAATAGACCGCATGGAGTCGGGCCCGCATGAGAGACGGTCGAACACAGATCTTTTGACAGGGCCACATGAGATATCCAGTCTGAGGCCAGGATTGGCTGCCGCATAGGCCATCTTTCTGCGGCCAGAGTTGGCTGTCGCATTGGCCGTCTTCCTGTGGCTAGAGTTGGCTGCCGTATGGGCCGACTGCCCATTTCTCTTATGCGGCCTCTTCTTTGTCCGCATGGATTTCCTTTATGCCCCCAAAAACTCAACATCGTAGTATTTTCCTTTGCTGAATTTGGGGACAGTGGGGTCCTCTGCAGTCGGAAGCGAAGCCACAGGAGAGCTTCGATCATCATCTTGCTTCTTCGAGAACCTGATCGGGGTAACAATTTTATGCTTTGACGTCCTGCGGGTTCTCTTTGTGTTGGCTCGCTTCTGTGACTGGCTGGCACTCCCTTCAGAGAGCATTTCTTCGAAGGCTTGTTGGTCAAAACGAACCACAAGCATTTGCTACGTAAAGTCGAGCTTGGACGCGTCGGATTGCGTCACCAGCTTCTCATCAGAGGAGAAGGACGTCCCCAGCAGAGTTGCCATCATATTTGCCATTAAAATATCAAAGGTAGGTATTACAGAAACCCTAAAATTGATTGCAAACTCGCTTGTACAAAGAAAAGCCTAGAAAAAATCCTAGGAAACAATCTAAGTATAATTATTTAGTTTTTGATTCTGGGGGGTGACGGTGGAGGCTCGGGAAAGTGTATCAACTCTGCCTTATTGCTTGGACTATCCAACGCAGTCTTAGCTCTTGAAGAAATTGCCCTTCGTAGGTTGCCAGCCTCTTGCAGGCGTGTGGCACCCTGCTATTTATAGTGATATATGTTTTGAGACGCATAGATGGCCCGTTGCCACGTGGCTACAACAACACGTAAAGACCCGTTCTTTGGCCGCCAGCTGGCAATTTGTTGGGATTTTGTTGCAGCAAATCTGGGTGGTTGAGACTTGGTCAGCCTGCCACGTGTCCTAGCACAAGATAGGATTAATCTGCTGGAGTCATTTTGAGCCGCATGAGTCTTTCAGTTTTCGGCCATGCTGGGCCGCATAAGACTCATGCGGCTTAGGTCACAGTCTCCCTTAGTCCACATGTAGCTTAAGGACTTTTGAGCCACATAGATTCTGTATTTTGGGCCGCATAAAGCGCATGCAGCTTAGGTTATAGTCACCCTTGGCCGCATGAAGTTTAGAGACTTTAGAGCCGCATAGGTTGAGCCGCATAAGGTTTATACGGCACGGGTAGCAATCCTTATGGCCGCATGACTATGTCTAAGCATATGAACCCTATTTTTAGTGACATGACATTTTGTCTGATCACGTCTTATCTTTTTGTCAGAGTGTCAGAGCTGTCATATTTGGCAGTTTTGACAAAGTTTGTCAGCTTTATCAGAAGGCTGAACAACTTAGCCGCATATCTTCCTTCTGCGGCTCGAATCAGTCTGGTTGCAGATGGGCCGGATGGGGTGTTGAATCTGTCATGCGGCTCTCCTTTATGTGGACCAATTTGGCCCAAAGTATTCATGCGACCAATTGTGATCCGCATGAACCCCATATTTTCCATGCTTCTACACTACTTTTACTTGGTGATAAACATCTTTCTTTATTTAATTAATTTTTATAAGATCTCCTCATCTGGCAATTAAAACACAAAACCTATTTGATGTTGCACATTTCCATAAGAGCATTATATTCCACAACTTCATGTTTCTCTTCCAACGGAATCGTCAATATCATTTAATGCATGAGAGAGAGAGAGAGAAGACAAAAAGGGTGTTATGCTACAACGTAGAACTGGTTATATAAACGAGTAAGGACCAAGAATACATGGAAAGGAAGCAACGAACAAGATCAATCGCCAGGGACAGATTAATATCCTTTGCACTCCAAAAAAATGTCCTTTTTGATGGTTTATTTATTGACGTTCGTAAAATCCCATCAAGAAAAGGAATTATCTTGACGGTTTTATGTATACGTCTCAATTTAAGCAAGTTTTTACCATAATAGTTGACATTTTTTAGAGGAACCGTCAAGAAATATTATTTTATTTATTGACGATTTTGTGATAACTGTAAACTAATATAGTGCAGAAAAAATACCGCATTTTTTCAGTTGTCATTATAGTAATTTTTCAAAAAAAATTATATTTGTTGACGTTTGTTGTCCTTTTAACCTAGGAACCAATATATTTTCTTTCGGTCTCAAAACCCTCTTTCTACGCTCCCAGCAGACCCCAAGGAGTCCCTCATGCCCGACCTACACAACAAGTTTCGCACTCTGAATCCCCATAACGAGGACTCCCTTGCAATCGCCAAGGAGGAAGAAGAGGAGGACCATCAAGAAACCCCTATTTCTCCTCCGTCGCAGAGGAAGAAGAGGAGGACCATCAAGAAACCCCTATTTCTCCTCCGTCGCATAAACCTAACCCTCTTCCGGAGTCGGCGTTCACCCCTTCTCCTCTTTCCCTATCGCCGGATCCGCGAATGGGGTCCATGGGCACCTAGGAATACTTCTTCTCCAACTATGACTGTCACACCCCGTGCCTGCATGATCGGGTACGGGTTGTGAGCGCATCCAGCCTTCGCTGTCATTGACAACGGTAGTCAGCTGTCTAATCCTCAAAAATCTTCAAATGATACAATCTTTATTTATGCTCAATCACATGAATAATAAATGAAAAGCAAGCAATCACACACACAATCACAATCCACTATATCTCCTCTGGTACATATACATATCGATCTCATCCCGGAGTCAAATTTGGCCAAACCTCAAAATAATATATAATAAATATACTTAAATGATTCTATACTAATTCTAAGTCTTTCGAGAACTCTCAAGCCAATCTGCTATCATCTGGTAGACAATGATCCAGTCAGAAAAGGAGCAAAGTACATCCCGCATAATACAATACAATAATAAATAAAGCATAAAAAGTAAATAGAAACTGAACCAGAAAAATGCATGACCACTGTATGAATGGAATCTACAACACGAAAAATGGTGAGAATCATAAAAAAATATGTCACTGAGTCAGACAATGAATAAAGGATGTATAACTAGAATTCTATGTAATTTGAAATACTGTTTCGACATGTGGCCGGCTAGGGTTTAGATTCGGACTGGTCAGGCTCGGACATACGTGTAGTGTATGTCAAGCTATGGTTCAGACTAGGCTGGTTTGACCACATGTCTACTCGGTATTTCCCTTTTCCCCATGATTCGAAAACTCAAGCAAGATTCAGAACTAAATTTCTTAGATTCTTATCAAGCAAGATTAGGAACTTGATTTCTTAGATTCATGATTCAGAAATTCATAACCATTAAGATTCAAACATGTCTTGGAAATAAATCATACGATGCAAGAGTCATGACTCATGATTCGTATCAAGATTCGTGTCGCAATATGATTCATGCCAATTTTAGAAAATATAATAAATTGCATTTATTTAATATTGAAAACAAAAAACGGACTACTTGCCTCAAGTCCAAGTTGTCCAAAATGGATCCAACTCCAAAACCTATAAAGATACAAGACTTAGATTACCACACTCTCATGAAATCTTTTTTCTAGTCCTTAAAGACCTTGTGCCCAACTAAAATATTCCTTTAATCCACAAAACAATTTATTTCTAAACTCCATCCTATTTCACCATCAAATCCATGTCAAAAACCTAAGAAGACCCAACTGTTATGAAGTCTCAATCTCAATTTAGGATTCAAACCCAAAAGCTCATCTTTCCTCATAATTTCTTTTTCTTTGTTTATTCCTCGAAGCCCATGCTGGCCTGGCCCAAGGCCTGTGAGCCATGCCATTTACTAATTCACTCATTCATTATAATACTCCAACTCAGATGCTGCAACCCTAGCACTCTAATGGCTACTGGATTCAAATAATTTACCAAATCAAAACTAACAGTTAATCATAGCCAATCCCCATCACTAATCTAACCGTTGGCTCTTGGTGGGTGAAGCCAAACTTAAACCCCACAAATCCAAACCTAATACCCAATGGCTACTACACAGTAGCCTTAATTCAAAACCATAGTCTGTAAGAACACACATTTGCTACTGCTTAACCAATCCCAAAATAGACATAGAATCAGTTCAAATATATTGCTCGACATATCATTAATTGACACCAATCGATAAAACTCCAAAGCACACATGAGTGTCAATAAAAACTCCAAATCATACCTGTGTTTGAGTCAAAAAATAGGAAACCAAGGTTCTTGGTGTCAGATACAGTTGCTTGCGTGCCAATCCCAGTCCAATACTATCTGTATTCCTTAAAATAGAAGAGAACAAACTTACTGTGGCATTTCATCAAACATGATGCATGCAAGGATATGGAATCAAATTTAGACAGTTCTGTTTGAATTCTAGTAAGAGCAATTCGAACAAAAAAAGAAGATAATCACTCACTAAGTCCATCAAATCAATCTCAACTTAATTCCTTAACCTACCGACCGACACTCTACAGAATCATTACAGACCGATCAACAATGCCAAATCAAAATCAATTAGCAATTCAAGGAGGACGAGATCACTTACCACTGATCTCTAATTAATTCATCGAATATGAACTTTCCAGCAATCGATCGATCGACAATTGACACAACAAAAGAACGGCCTAACAAACCAATCGAGATGACCTAGATCAATTTCAGTCGAATAACCAACAAGGACTCAAATGAAGAAGAAGAAGAAGAAGAAGATGAAGAAGAAGAAGAAGAAGAAATCACCTAGACTAGTCGATAATACTCGCTAGAGCGGAGTCTGATGGAGGGGACATCACACCATGCAAGCGAGGGAGGAATGCACCGTCGGCTTTGCTACTGGCCTTCCTCGAGATGAGGTCGAGCTAAGGTTCTACTGATTTACATCACGCAGGGAAGATGCCATTGTCGGATCTTGGTCCAGCTCAAAGAGGAAGGAAAAGAGAATGGGATTTCGAAAGGGCTTCGCCTAGGATGGGTGTTACAATTCAATCTGAAGAATGCATTATTATCATTGCCAGCTCGGTGCCAGCTCAGAGAAGTTGCATCATAAGTAGTAATCCAGTCACAATTCTATTGCCAGCTCAGCAAGGGGGTGTTAACTGTCAATAACCAACTGATACCATATTGTATCAGTCCACTGAATGTATCAGATCCGAGTATAGCCTATAAATACCCAGATTGAGAGAGGAGTATGCAGCTGTGATTTACAAACTTTAGCCTCTTAATTCATAGTTACTTGTAGCTAGTGCTAGATCCCCAATTTCAATATTATTCCTAATTCAATTTCCTTCCCAATTTGCTTCTTCTTCTTTCAATTCTCACATCTGCAAGAGATCTCATGGCGACAGGACTGAAATCTCTACCACAGTTTGGGTTCCAGGGAAAGAATCCAAATTTTTCACAAGTTGTCAGTAGCAATATGGAATTTAATGCACCAGTGACTCAATATGAGTGTACTCCTTATAATCCACACATGAACAATCAAAATTCCAGAGGAAACATGGGACAAGTGTTGTAGCCCACTCAAAGTCCTGCAATCATCCATTCTACTCCAGTAGGAGTGCCAACAGGACAGTTTAATGCTGGACATGAAGGAGGACAACCAAATCTCAGACTTAAATTGCATGAATTTAGTGGAGAAGGGGATGTTGAAACTTGGTTGTTGAGAGTCCACCATTATTTCACTTACTATGCTGTTTTAGAGTATGACAAGATTAGATTCTGTTCTGTACAATTGAAAGATTCAGCAGCTTACTGGTACGATTGGGTGATGAAATCTAAAGGAGGAGTTATGACTTGGGGAGAATTTTGCCAAGCCATCAGGATGCAGTATTGTAGCACCCAGTTTTCCAAATAAGGATAATTTTGAAATTTCGTGTTTATAATTATTTTAATAATGATATTTAATTCATGATATGATTTTTTGTGATTTTAAATTATTTTAAAATTATTTAAATCAATGACTTGTGGTTTTGACGTTTTGCTAGTGAAACCCTAGAGACTGTTTGACCTAGAGCCTAACCATGTGATTATGATATTTTAATATCATTTTTGGCATAAGAATATTTTTTCATTTGACCTTTTTGAATTGTTTTGATATTATTTTATTATTTATGATATTGTTTTGGGGTTATTTGAGTCGGGTTCGAATTTCAACTCAATCCGACTTGAAACGGGGACCCGGGGGTAGTTTGACTCTAGTGGGACCCACACACTAGTTAAGCATGGCCCACATGATATTAATTTTAGTCCACATGATAGAAATATTTTAGTTAGAGGTTAGACTAATATTATGGATAAGGTTAGTGTGATTAGAGACTTTAGAATGACTAATTTAGCCCCAACCAATTAGCCCTTTCCTAATACTCATAGAATAGGTTAGTGGGGGCATTTTAGACCTTACCATAATAGGACAAATAGCCCCATATGGCCAGCCATTTTGGGAGAGTATAGGCTCAAGTTCATTTCATTATTCTCATCCACACTCTCTCTCTTGTTCTTCCCCAAATTCCTAGAGAGCAATCCCTAGCAATTTCTCCACCAAATCCTTCCATTTTGCCACCAAATCTTCTTCTTTTCTTCTCCATTCTAGCCAAGGAGAAAGCTACCCAAGTTTGGGAGGATTGGGAGCTCGTTCGTGTCATTTTGGAATCTCTACGTGTCGGTGTCGCTCCGGAAAGGCTTTTCTTCGATTCGATCTACCGGAAGGTATAAATCCCTTCTCCTTTTCATTTTCTCATGCATATAGGTCTATTTTGAACCCATAGGAATGACTCCCATGGTTGTATCTCCATTTGTGTCCATTTCGTGTCCATTTGGAGGTCATAGGAGTCTCCTTTGTGTTGTGGTTGTGTCCATGTGGGAAAATCCCAAATTTGGACACACTATGTGTTGTTGTTATGTATGAATGAATTATTACATGTTTAATCTCATATTTTTGTTTTGAAGATGTGTTCTATAGTGTCTCATATATATATATTAGTGTCGAGAGTGAGTTCTTGATATATTATGTTATATATTTGTGTTATTTTGTCTCAAACTACCCAAATCCGTCATGATTTTTATCCACGTTTTTAATTTCAGCCCTAACTTAGAAATGTCATAACTTCTAGCTCAAAGCTCGGTTTAATCTCCCATTTTTTTTAAAAGAAGCGTATTGAAGTTAGCTTTCCAAAAACTTGTATTAATAGGCCTAATTCTTTCTGTAACTTTTTGGAGAATTATTTGAGTGTCAGCTGTACGAAAGACAAACGCGTTCGCGGTGTTTTCGCGATTCTGGGAGTTTCCGGAAACGAAAACGTGATCCGTTTGAAGTTTCGGAAAGCTAACACATAGATCTATAACATACTTTAATCCTAGATTTTAATTCATGCTGAGATGGTACAGTATTGATTATTAGTAGGAGTTACTATTCGGCATATGTATTTTGTGCACCCTTGTGTGTAATATAATATTCTATTTGATTTTAACCCATGTTAATGTATATACATTATGTAATTAAATAGAGAATGCAAGCATGAGTAAATGGTTAAATAAATGATGTATGAGGTGTAAGTATCCTATCTAATGTAAGCATGTATAAGTATGGCTTGTAATGAATATGTAGGTTCCATAGTATGTAATGTATGGTGCATATAGTAGTGCAAGAGAATAAATGAATGATGAATGAATACAAGCATGAATGTAATGTAATAATAGATGTAATATATACAATATACAAGTTAATGAGATGTAATGTTCTATGTTAACACAAATCTTATATTACCTCATGTACCCCCTTACACTATGTTGACACTATCACACTTGACACTTTGTTCACTTACACTTTGACACTCTTTGATATGTATACACTATGTATGCCCATTTAACCCTCACTTGCCCCTTTGCCATGTTCACATACACACACATAGCCTCTTAAATAAGTAATTATGAATATAGTTAACTTAGCTATGTATGTATATTATATATATGTTAGCATATTGTGTTGTAATATATAAGTTTATATAACCATTTGAAATGTCATGATTATAGACCTAATGTTGAATACCAATATATGCATGTGTATATATGTGTAGACATATATAGCTTAAAGTAATAGATTACCTAGTGTATATCCAATGTGAATTCTTGCCTATTTGAGTATTGAATAATTGCATGCTATATAGAGTTGGGTGTATGTTGGCTTGTATAGCCTTGTATTGATGTGTGTTTGCTAGGATAGTCTTGGTTAGGCCTAGTAAGACTTGCTGGGTTAGGACATGACCTAGTTTGACCTAGTTTGACTAGTGCAGTTGACCAGAGTTGACCAAGGATTGACTTTGGCCTAGTTTGACCTAGATTCATGTAGAATGTATTGTAGTGCTTTATATTACCCTTCTGGACATGTTGTGACTTGTGCTGTTCTAATTAGGAGCCAGACACCTCTCCTCGGACAGTATCTTTACCTTGGACATTCAGATATCAGGCGAGTACATTCTCTGATCATTTCATATCTTGTTTAGGATTATATTTCCTGCTTTAGATTACTTTACATGATACTGACACATTGGAAACACGGTAAGCAAGATAAGCAATGAAAGATCCTACTGTGATTGAGCACTCCTAGCATACTATTCTTATGGGTAACACAGGCTCGTAGTCAACACTCTAAGACGAGCGCCGCTACGACATCGCACTAATTGCGACTTCAGGACCTGCGTGGGCCACCACTAAAACGTGTCACGACCCGCACCCGCTAAGAGGGCACGTGACGCGACAACGCCCAGCCCTCACCGGAAAAACGGCGTGGAACGCTGTGTATTTTCTAGTCTGACAACAGTTTATATATATAACAAAACCTGTCGAGCATATAGTCAACTCCGAACGGAGGACAAGCAATGAATATATATAATGCTCAATCACAACTCTAAGACGAAAAGTAAAGACTGAAAGATAAAGACAACAAGACGAGAAAATATAACCTGTCAAGTCCAGAAACAAATAATATAAAAGTCCAGTCTCTAAATACAGTCCAAATATAATACAGTCTCAAAATAGTAGTACAGTCTCAAAAAGTAACTGGAGACAAAGTCCAGTACAAAGACCAACTCTAAACTATACAAGTGGTATGGTCTCGTCAGGCGGAGCTACGCCCTGCGGGACCAAGTCTAGGCCCACTACGTCGTCCGGACCGTAGTAGGTACTGCAATCTCCCTCGTCGAAATCTGTAATATTTTATCAACAGTCCAGTCAGGATGGAACGAGTACATATATCTCATAACAGATCTCAAGATAGAATAAAAGCTATAAGACTGTAAATAGAGCATATACAATGAATCATGGAGTGTACATGTATATAGATCATGGCATGGTAAACTGTAGAGCTAAGCTAGAACAAGAAAGTAGAACTGTAATCATGGCATGTACACGAGTCAAGATAAGCCATATGTCCAATGTGTGTGAGTAGTAGTTTCAGCTTGTGATCGGCTTGGGTACCTGTCAAGAATCGGCCTGGCAAGTCATATGTGCGGTATATGACTCACACTGTTCGGGAATGCGGGATGGATCTGATCACAGGCCTACGCTACTACTCCCCCTACCCCAACTGGTAGAATGGATCCAAACAGGACACGTCACTGCACGGGATTCTAATGAGAAGGTAGCTAGCCTTCTCTAGAATCAGTGACCATATATCGAGCAAGAGCTACAAGGATGCTTGCACAATATATCCCAACCTAAGAAGGAGAAAACATCTCTCGTCGGGATCCAAGAATACTAATCCGTGAGAACCATGTGTCGGGAATAAGCATATCAACACTAAGTACATGAATCATAGCAGTTATCATAAATTGGGAATAAGTATCAGAGAATGTACTCGCCTGTAAGATGATAAAATACGTCGACTGGAGCAACTGCAGTATCTCGAGGACCTATAGAGAACAAGACGTATCAATACTAGGTTTAGGAAGTAAAGTTAAATCAAAATAAACCCTATTTAGTCATTCTAGGTCAAGACATGTCTAGTCGGGTTAATCTTGGTCATGGGAGAACATTAGAAGTTAAACCGGATCAATCTAGGTCAAAAATTGGCTTACCGTTGACTTTTGGTCAACGGGTCAATTCTGGTCAACTCGAGGTCAACACTAGGTCAACTCTAGGTCACTGGTGACTAATAGTTGACTTTTAGTCAACGGTCCAAGTTGGATGGAATTTGGGACCAAATTGGGTAAAGTGTTGACCCATGGTTGACTTTTAGTCCAAAAAGTCAACCGTGGTCAACCGGGTCCAAGACTAGGTTTAGACAGCTAATCCTACTCATTACCAACCTATATAACCTATGTCGAAGTCCATCTTGGACTTCAAACTCAATTTCTCGGCCGTAGGCCAAATTCCTATTTTAGCCTTTTTAAGGGTTAAATTCTACCCTCGGCGCTAGTCTAGATAGCCTACCTACGCTACTTATTTTGACCCGATCTCCCTAGGGTAGTAGGGTACTATCCTATAGGTTCGTTATCTACCAGAATACCTAAGTAAAGTGGACGTTTGGTCCACCTTACGGCCCATTGCAGAAATCTCGAATATCTCGAGATACGCACTGATACGGCGCGATACCGGCGCCCTATGACCCCGATTTCCACCCGGGAGCTTACCCGCAAAATCTAAATCACATTTTCTATGCCTATGCCAAGTTTCGTCGCGATCCGACGCTCCGGGCTCAAATTCGCCCTCTAACTCGATTTCTAGCAAAACCCTTTCTATTTGCTCTCGTTCTAATTTCCCTTTTCGATTCTCGATTCTAATTCTCCTTCATCTCAACTCTTCTAACCTTCTTCTTCTTCTCTAATTCCTCTTCTTATTCCCTCCTTCCTATTCTTCTTCAATTCCCTTGTCTCTCTAATTTCTCTTTTCTATTCTTCTAATCTTTCTAGATTCTAGCTCCTTTCTCATTTCTCTTCTTCTAATTTTCTTCTCTAAACTTCTCCATATAAACATATATATATATCTATATATATACACTTGCTTATAGACTAATGGGGGGGGTTCATTGGTGCTAGGGGGGTCAAAAGGGGGGCTGCTAGCTGCTGCTGCTGCTGCCTGCAAGCTGCTGCTGCTGCTGCTAGCTGCTGCTGCTGCTGCTGCTGCAAGTGCCAGCTGCTGCTGCTGCTGCCACTGCATTAGCTGCTGCTGTGGCTACTTCTACTACTACTACTACTACCTCTTCCTCTATACATATATATATATCTATATATACATATACATCTATCTATATATCTATCTATCTATTCGTATATATAAATCCATCCCTCTACCTATATATATATCTAAATCTATATATCTCTACACCCACACCCATATACATATATACACACACACATATACATATATATCCACACACACACATATACATATATATATACAAATACGTATATACATATATACACATATAATTAAACACACTCTCTCACACACAACCTCACACACACACCACCACTCTCATCCTCTCCTCTACCACTCTCTACACACCCACACAAATATATACATACATATATATTCCCATATATATATCTAATACAAACACATATATATATATATATCTATATATATATATATACATATACATATATATACATATATATACACCCTTTGTCTATAATTCCTCCAATTAACCACTTAAACTAGAATTCTAGGAAAAATCCTATAAAATAGGGCAAAGTGTAGAGAATGAGATTCTCTACACTTATTGTGAAGGTCATAAATAAAGAGAGGAATTAAATGAAGGGTTTAATATCATACCTAATAGAGAGAGAGAGCTTGAAGGAAGAAGAAAGAAATTTGAAGAAGAAGGAGACTTTTGTGTGAAGTAACAAAGAAGGGGGGGGGGTTCTCTTCATGGCCGGCCACTCCAAGTGTGGGCTATTGGGTTGGGATCCAATAGCCCACAACCCAATAACCTTAGTTTGGGTTCAAAATGAAATTGGGTTGGTTCGGTTCGATTCGGTTTGATTCTAAACAACTAATTAAGTCTCTTAATTGACTAATTAAGCCATGGAAGTTAGGTTAATAATTTCTAACCTATTTATGATGGTACATGGGCTAAGCCCAGCTAGTATGGGGGTCCCACTAGGGTCCAGGCTACCCGGGTCTCCAAATTGGGTCCGAATTGGATAAAATTCAAACCGACTCAAATAAATTCCTAAAAATCATATAAAATCAAATAAAATTCCTAAAATATTATTAAATTTGAAAATGACAAAAATACCCCCAATTTGAAAAACTGGGGGTGACAAATCTACCCTCCTTAAAAAAATTTCGTCCTCGAAATTGAATGAGGACTAACACAGCAATCATGAACAGAACAAGGAAGAAAAAGAAAAAATTTACCTCAAGGCTCGAAGAGATATGGGAATCGCTCCCGCATGTCGTCCTCCCTCTCCCAGGTGGACTCACCTGGAGAGTGGTGTCTCCATGCAACGCGAACCAAGGGAATGACCTGGTTCCGGAGCACCTTCTCTCTTCGGTCCAAGATCTCGACCGGCTTCTCTGGGTAGCTGAGTGTCGGTCCCACTACGATCTCTGAGTGGTCTAAGACGTGACTGGGATCTGCCACGTACCGTCTCAGCTGCGACACATGGAACACACTGTGCACTCCCTCTAGTGCAGGCGGTAACTCCAGTCGGTAAGCCACTGCACCGACCCTGTCCAGGATACGGAATGGTCCGATGTATCGTGGACTAAGCTTCCCGCCGCCACCAAAACGAATCGTGCCACGCGTCGGAGAAATCCGCAGGAAGACAAGATCATCCACCTAAGAACAAAACAAGACTTAGAGCTTTATCTAAAATAATCACAATCAGACTCAAGTACTAGAAAAATCTAATTTATACCTCAAACTCCAATGGTCTCCGGTGGCTATCGGCCCAGTGCCGCTGCCTATCCTGCGCCACCCGAAGTCTATCTCTGATAACCCTGACCTTCTCTGCAGCATCTACCACCATCTCAGGGCCAAGCAAAACCCTCTCACCGACATCATCCCAAGACAAGGGAGTACGGCACCTCCGTCCGTATAGAGCCTCAAAAGGTGACATCTCTATACTGGCTTGGTAGCTGTTGTTGTAAGCAAACTCTACCAAGTGAAGGTGGTCCTCCCAAGATCCCCCGAAGTCCAAGACACAGGTACGCAGCATATCCTCGAGGGTCTGAATCGTCCTCTCCGACTGCCCGTCTGTCTGGGGGTGATATGCTGTACTGAACTTGAGCGATGTGCCCAAGCTAAGCTGCAAACTCCGCCAGAAGTGGGAAGTGAATCGGCTGTCCCGATCCGAGACTATACTCACTGGCACCCCATGTAATCGGACTATCTGCCGCACATACATCTCGGCCAACCTCTCCGTCGACAAACCCACTTTGAAAGGCAAAAAGTGGGCCGATTTGGTCAATCGATCAACAATGACCCAAATCGCATCCTTCCCTCCTGGAGAGCGCGGAAGCCCAGATACAAAGTCCATAGTGATATGCTCCCACTTCCACTCAGGAATGGGGAGTGGCTGGAGCAATCCACCGGGTCTCTGCCTCCCGGCCTTCACCTGCTGGCACACTAAGCATCTCGCAACGAACTGAGCCACCTCACGTTTCATGCCATACCACCAAACATGCTGTCTCAAGTCTCTATACATCTTGTTGGCTCCGGGATGCATAGAGTACTGAGAACGGTGCGCCTCCTGAAGAACCTCCTCTCGAAGTCCTCCGCTCGGCACGCACAATCTGGTACCATGCCTCAGCGACCCATCCCCTGCTAAAGAGAACTCCTCCAACAGTCCCATCTGGACCTGCTCCCTGATGACCTTCAGAGCCTCATCCTCAAACTGAGCTGCCCTGACTCTGTCCATCAGCTCCGACTGCACCTGCAGACCCCACATCTGTGCCTCGAACCCAGGAACTATCACCTCTATGCCCAAGCTCTCCAGATCTGCCAGAAGGTGACGATCCATCGTCAAACACATAGCCACGGGATACCTGCTCAAAGCATCCGCGACCACGTTGGCCTTCCCCGGATGGTACTGCAAGGATATATCAAAATCCTTCATCAGCTCTAACCATCGCCTCTGCCTCATATTCAGCTCCTTCTGGGTAAACACGTACTTCAAGCTCTTGTGGTCAGTATAGATCTCCACACGCTCTCCGTACAGATAGTGTTTCCACAGCTTCAAAGCAAAGATGACCGCTGCCAGCTCAAGATCGTGGGTAGGGTAATTCCTCTCATGAGGACGCAACTGCCTAGATGCATAGGCAATTACCTTCCCGTGCTGCTGAAGCACACAACCCAAACCCCGTCCTGAAGCATCACTATAGATCGTATAACCACCAGATCCAGATGGCAGCGTCAAGATAGGAGCTGTAGTCAACCTCGCCTTCAACTCCTCGAAGGCGGCCTGGCACTCATCGGACCAAACAAACTCCTCGTCCTTCCTGGTAAGGCGGGTCATTGGCTGGGCAATCCTGGAAAAGTCCTGCACGAACCTCCGGTAGTAACCTGCCAGACCCAGAAAACTCCGAACCTCTGCTACTGAGCTCGGCGTCGACCAGGACTCCACTGCAGAAATCTTCTTCGGATCCACTGAAATCCCCTCGCCAGAGACAACATGGCCTAGGAACTCCACGCGATCCAAGAAGAACTCGCACTTGGACAACTTCCCGTACAGCTGCTCCCTCCTGAGAGTGTCCAACACAATCCTCAGGTGCTCCTCGTGCTCCTCTGGTGTCTTCGAATAGATGAGAATGTCATCAATGAAGACCACCACGAACTTGTCAAGGTACTGGTGAAATACCTTGTTCATCAAGTTCATGAATACCGCCGGGGCGTTGGTCAACCCAAACGGCATGACGGTATACTCATACTGGCCATAGCGGGTCCGAAAGGCAGTCTTCGGAATGTCATCCCGCTTCACCTTCAGCTGATGGTACCCAGTACGCAAGTCGATCTTCGAGAACACCCTCGCGCCGCTCAACTGGTCGAACAAGTCATCAATCCTCGGCAGAGGATACTTGTTCTTGATGGTAAGGTTGTTGAGCGCCCTGTAATCAATACACAGACGTACCGTACCATCCTTCTTGGGGACGAAAAGAACTGGCGCACCCCAAGGTGAAGAACTAGATCGAATAAAGCCCTTGTCCTCCAGCTCGTCGACCTGCTTCTTCAGCTCCGCTAACTCACTGTTGTTGATTCTATAGACGTGCTGGGAGATAGGCTCAGCACCCGGCACAAGATCTATAAAAAACTCAACATCACGGTCTGGCGGCATCCCGGGCAGCTCCTCGGGAAAAACATCCAAGAACTCAGCAATGAGTGGATGTGGCAACACTGGCTCCGCCAACAACGCTCCGCAGAAACCATCTCCCTGCTCCACAGCACCCCTGGTGAACTCATACTCCGGCTCTCCCGGCGGCCTAAACAGAATCCTGCCCCCTCTGCAGTCGATGCTAGCGTGGTGCGTGCTCAACCAATCCATACCGAGCACCACATCGTAACTCGGAAGTGGCATTACGAGCAGACACGCACCCAGCTCCCGGCCTCTCAAAGAAACTCTCCGCCCCTTGCAAACATTATTAACTAGGATGATGCCATTCCCAGTCATAATCTTGCAAGTCCTACCCAGATATTCAGCAATAATATTGTGCCTAAGAGCAAAAGAAACAGACACAAAACTGTGCGTAGCACCAGAATCAAATAAGGCCAAAGCTGGAAAAGAATCGAGCAGAATAGAACCTGCGACAACATCCGCAATAGGCTCCACCTCCTCGGCTGCAAGAGTAAAGGCTCTACCCTGACCACCCCTCTGCTGGCGGTGCTGAACGAACTGCTGCTGCTGAGTCGGAAGCGGACCTCTCTGCTGAACTACCGGCACACTAGCTGGTGCCCTCTGAACTGGTGCCCTCTGAGCAGCTCCAGTAACACGGGGGTTCTTGGGACACTCCCGCATCTGATGCCCAGCGGCACCACAAAAGAGACATAGCCCCAGTCTCCTCCTACAGAACTCGAAGAGATGACCGGGCTTCTTGCAGAAGTTGCACGGTGGATCATCCTGCCCCGGACGCTGCTGACTCCTCTGGACAGACGCTCTGGCCTGCCCCTGCTGCTGATGATGCTGGAACGACTGGTGCTGAAGCTGAGGGCGCTTAGCAGGCCCTGCACTGCTACTGGCCCCAGAAAACACATCTCGATCCCTCTTCGGCTTCAAGCCCAAGTCCCTCTCTACCTTCCGAGCCTCTGCGTAAACCTCCGCATATGTCGCGTAGAAAGAAGGGATCTGGAACTTGATATCCCAAGCCAATCCCTCCCTGAAGCGCTCCGCTCGGATCACCGGGTCACTCACCATGTACTCGGTATATCGGCCAAGCCGGCCGAACTCCACCGCATACTCCTCTACGGTCATGCTGCCCTGCTGCAGGTTCTGGAACTGCCGCACCAGGCCAATCTTGTCCGTAGGGGAAAAGAACTTCTCTCTGAACAAGGTCCTGAACTCTGCCCAAGTATGGCCCTCTCCTGCAAGAGCCGGCTCATTCCGGAACCATGTCCGGGCAATATCTAACAACTGCAACCCTACCGCCTCGACCCTCAGGTCGGCTGCCAGGCGGCAGGCCCCCATCTGGCGCTCGATATCCTCAAGCCAATCATCTACATAGATAATGCCCTCTGTCCCCTTGAAATCCCTCGGACCAAGCTTCTTGAAAGCATGGATATCCCCAATCTTCGGCTGCTGCTGCTGAACCTCCCTCTGTGGAGCCTGACGCTCCACTGCCGCCATAGCCAATCTGTGCGCATCCTCCATGCCCTGGCGTATAACCTCTGTCTGCCTCAACTGAGCCTCGTGCTGAGCCTCGTGCTGAGCCCGCTGGGACTCAATCACCTGGTGGAAGAACGCTAGCATCTGCCCCATATCTGTGGGCAGAGGAGGCAATGGAGGAATAGCTCCCATCATCACCGGAGGAGTCCCCTGCTGAGGAGGAAGAATACCCGCCGCAGCTCCCACTGTAGCCCCTGGCACTACGGGAAGAACACCCGCAATGGCCCCAGGGACGGTCATAGAGGTAGCTGGAGGAGTACCCCCAAGAGCCCCAACAGAAGTCCCATCAGCCGGGGAAGTAACCGGAGCCTGTCCGCCAGAAGTGGCAGACCTCTCCGTCTCCCCGAGCCCCTCGCCAGGAGAATGAGTCATCAATATCCTGGAGACAAATTAAGAAGAAGATATCAATATGGCACATGAAGGCAATATCAAAGGAGGACAGCTAGAAAGCAGTAAATCAATATCAAAGACGGTAAGCAAGATAAGCAATGAGAGATCCTACTGTGATTGAGCACTCCTAGCATACTATTCTTATGGGTAACACAGGCTCGTAGTCAACACTCTAAGACGAGCGCCGCTACGACATCGCACTAATTGCGACTTCAGGACCTGCGTGGGCCACCACTAAAACGTGTCACGACCCGCACCCGCTAAGAGGGCACGTGACGCGACAACGCCCAGCCCTCACCGGAAAAACGGCGTGGAACGCTGTGTATTTTCTAGTCTGACAACAGTTTATATATATAACAAAACCTGTCGAGCATATAGTCAACTCCGAACGGAGGACAAGCAATGAATATATATAATGCTCAATCACAACTCTAAGACGAAAAGTAAAGACTGAAAGATAAAGACAACAAGACGAGAAAATATAACCTGTCAAGTCCAGAAACAAATAATATAAAAGTCCAGTCTCTAAATACAGTCCAAATATAATACAGTCTCAAAATAGTAGTACAGTCTCAAAAAGTAACTGGAGACAAAGTCCAGTACAAAGACCTACTCTAAACTATACAAGTGGTATGGTCTCGTCAGGCGGAGCTACGCCCTGCGGGACCAAGTCTAGGCCCACTACGTCGTCCGGACCGTAGTAGGTACTGCAATCTCCCTCGTCGAAATCTGTAATATTTTATCAACAGTCCAGTCAGGATGGAACGAGTACATATATCTCATAACAGATCTCAAGATAGAATAAAAGCTATAAGACTGTAAATAGAGCATATACAATGAATCATGGAGTGTACATGTATATAGATCATGGCATGGTAAACTGTAGAGCTAAGCTAGAACAAGAAAGTAGAACTGTAATCATGGCATGTACACGAGTCAAGATAAGCCATATGTCCAATGTGTGTGAGTAGTAGTTTCAGCTTGTGATCGGCTTGGGTACCTGTCAAGAATCGGCCTGGCAAGTCATATGTGCGGTATATGACTCACACTGTTCGGGAATGCGGGATGGATCTGATCATAGGCCTACGCTACTACTCCCCCTACCCCAACTGGTAGAATGGATCCAAACAGGACACGTCACTGCACGGGATTCTAATGAGAAGGTAGCTAGCCTTCTCTAGAATCAGTGACCATATATCGAGCAAGAGCTACAAGGATGCTTGCACAATATATCCCAACCTAAGAAGGAGAAAACATCTCTCGTCGGGATCCAAGAATACCAATCCGTGAGAACCATGTGTCGGGAATAAGCATATCAACACTAAGTACATGAATCATAGCAGTTATCATAAATTGGGAATAAGTATCAGAGAATGTACTCGCCTGTAAGATGATAAAATACGTCGACTGGAGCAACTGCAGTATCTCGAGGACCTATAGAGAACAAGACGTATCAATACTAGGTTTAGGAAGTAAAGTTAAATCAAAATAAACCCTATTTAGTCATTCTAGGTCAAGACATGTCTAGTCGGGTCAATCTTGGTCATGGGAGAACATTAGAAGTTAAACCGGATCAATCTAGGTCAAAAATTGGCTTACCGTTGACTTTTGGTCAACGGGTCAATTCTGGTCAACTCGAGGTCAACACTAGGTCAACTCTAGGTCACTGGTGACTAATAGTTGACTTTTAGTCAACGGTCCAAGTTGGATGGAATTTGGGACCAAATTGGGTAAAGTGTTGACCCATGGTTGACTTTTAGTCCAAAAAGTCAACCGTGGTCAACCGGGTCCAAGACTAGGTTTAGACAGCTAATCCTACTCATTACCAACCTATATAACCTATGTCGAAGTCCATCTTGGACTTCAAACTCAATTTCTCGGCCGTAGGCCAAATTCCTATTTTAGCCTTTTTAAGGGTTAAATTCTACCCTCGGCGCTAGTCTAGATAGCCTACCTACGCTACTTATTTTGACCCGATCTCCCTAGGGTAGTAGGGTACTATCCTATAGGTTCGTTATCTACCAGAATACCTAAGTAAAGTGGACGTTTGGTCCACCTTACGGCCCATTGCAGAAATCTCGAATATCTCGAGATACGCACTGATACGGCGCGATACCGGCGCCCTATGACCCCGATTTCCACCCGGGAGCTTACCCGCAAAATCTAAATCACATTTTCTATGCCTATGCCAAGTTTCGTCGCGATCCGACGCTCCGGGCTCAAATTCGCCCTCTAACTCGATTTCTAGCAAAACCCTTTCTATTTGCTCTCGTTCTAATTTCCCTTTTCGATTCTCGATTCTAATTCTCCTTCATCTCAACTCTTCTAACCTTCTTCTTCTTCTCTAATTCCTCTTCTTATTCCCTCCTTCCTATTCTTCTTCAATTCCCTTGTCTCTCTAATTTCTCTTTTCTATTCTTCTAATCTTTCTAGATTCTAGCTCCTTTCTCATTTCTCTTCTTCTAATTTTCTTCTCTAAACTTCTCCATATAAACATATATATATCTATATATATACACTTGCTTATAGACTAATGGGGGGGGGTTCATTGGTGCTAGGGGGGTCAAAAGAGGGGCTGCTAGCTGCTGCTGCTGCTGCCTGCAAGCTGCTGCTGCTGCTGCTAGCTGCTGCTGCTGCTGCCTGCAAGCTGCTGCTGCTGCTGCTAGCTGCTGCTGCTGCTGCTGCTGCAAGTGCCAGCTGCTGCTGCTGCCACTGCATTAGCTGCTGCTGCGGCTACTTCTACTACTACTACTACTACCTCTTCCTCTATACATATATATATATCTATATATACATATATACATCTATCTATATATCTATCTATCTATTCGTATATATAAATCCATCCCTCTACCTATATATATCTAAATCTATATATCTCTACACCCACACCCATATACATATATACACACACACATATACATATATATCCACACACACACATATACATATATATATACAAATACGTATATACATATATACACATATAATTAAACACACTCTCTCACACACAACCTCACACACACACCACCACTCTCATCCTCTCCTCTACCACTCTCTACACACCCACACAAATATATACATACATATATATTCCCATATATATATCTAATACAAACACATATATATATATATATCTATATATATATATACATATACATATATATACATATATATACACCCTTTGTCTATAATTCCTCCAATTAACCACTTAAACTAGAATTCTAGGAAAAATCCTATAAAATAGGGCAAAGTGTAGAGAATGAGATTCTCTACACTTATTGTGAAGGTCATAAATAAAGAGAGGAATTAAATGAAGGGTTTAATATCATACCTAATAGAGAGAGAGAGCTTGAAGGAAGAAGAAAGAAATTTGAAGAAGAAGGAGACTTTTGTGTGAAGTAACAAAGAAGGGGGGGGTTCTCTTCATGGCCGGCCACTCCAAGTGTGGGCTATTGGGTTGGGATCCAATAGCCCACAACCCAATAACCTTAGTTTGGGTTCAAAATGAAATTGGGTTGGTTCGGTTCGATTCGGTTTGATTCTAAACAACTAATTAAGTCTCTTAATTGACTAATTAAGCCATGGAAGTTAGGTTAATAATTTCTAACCTATTTATGATGGTACATGGGCTAAGCCCAGCTAGTATGGGGGTCCCACTAGGGTCCAGGCTACCCGGGTCTCCAAATTGGGTCCGAATTGGATAAAATTCAAACCGACTCAAATAAATTCCTAAAAATCATATAAAATCAAATAAAATTCCTAAAATATTATTAAATTTGAAAATGACAAAAATACCCCCAATTTGAAAAACTGGGGGTGACACGTGAGCATCGTGTACTCCTTGTATTCGTGACATTCATGTACAAATCATGTGAAATCGTGTATATTCATGTATTCACATGATCTCGTGTGCAACTATACTTCGTGTGCAATAACATATCTTATCTAGATCCTTGTGTATTGATTGGGGCGGGGGAGTAGAAGTGGTTATGTAATCAATCCAGTAGATTACTCATGTACAACCTCTGTAGATTACTCGTGTACAACATCGTGCCGTTTACATAACCATCTTGTGCTCTGAATCACTAGTCAATGATAGTTCTCTATATATTGTAGCTATTTACTTACAGTCTCTCTCTTTTTATCATGTTGTTTCTTCAGATCTTGTATCTTACTCTCTAGCAGGTTTATATTTCCTAACCTGTTATGATATTGTTGAGATGTACTGTAATCGCTCCTGTCCTGACTGGACCCGTTGATAAATTTTACAGACAGCTTGGAGATTGCCTGCTAGCCTAGAGGAGACACATTAGAGGTTGTTTAGATAGTTATTTCAATTGTCTGGAGTTGTATTTACTTTATGGATTACTGTATCTGAGTTTGGAGATTTGAGATGTATTTCTGGATTTGTTTATCTTAGACACTTAGATTTCTCTCTGTTGTACCTCTTTTGGATTTCATGTTTTATCTATCCTTATCATGCTCTACCTTAGATGTGATTGAGTCTGTACCTTCTATGTCGTCCCCATTCGGGGAGTATAAACTGTTTAGCTTTATAATGTTAGATGTATGAGACCTAGGACTGCGTTCTACCGCCGACACTGCGGCGTAGGCTGGACGTACCCACTTTTCGTGCCCTAACTCTAGGGTACGGGTCGTGACACGTTTTTAGTGGTGGCCCGTGCACGTCGAGATTCGCATTAGTGCAATTTCGTAATAGCGCAACGACTTAGTTGTACTACTACGAGCCTGCTATAGGATATATAAATTAAGGTGTTAGGATGAGAGGATACTCAATCACTGTTAGGATTCCTTGAGAGATTCCTGGGATGACCCTTGAGAATCTCATTTTGAATTTCGATTTAAACTCCTTTTCCTTATTTTGATTCACCTTTTTCCTTGATTTGAATTTGATTTTGTGGATTCATTGTAGAACTTTGAATCCTGGTATTAGTTGATGATTTTGATAAAATTTTGTAGTTGTTGATTTAATTTTGTATTTAGATTAATATTTTCAAATCCAAGGTACTCAATCACACTTAGGATTCTTTGAAAGATTTCTGGGAAGACCCCTGAGAAACTCATTTTGAACTTCAATTGGAATTCCATTTCCTCTTGTTTGGATTCACCCTCATTCCTTGCTATTGAATTTAAGCTTGATGGGTTCCTCTCGTTTGAACCGATGAGAAGGAACATATCTTCATTATTCTTTCTCGCCATTATTCCCTTGCATTCTTATTTACCTCTTATCTTAAACTCTGTCTCATTACATTAATTACCTATATCTCGTCATCCCTACCAGATGTATTTCGAAACCCTTGAATCTTCGTATCTTTTGCATGGGGAAGGCTAAGGAAGTGACGTAAATCATGTAGCTCAGAGAAGACGTAACTGGTTATTATATGATGATCTAAAGGAAATCAAATGTGGAGTGTTCCATATGGAAACTTGAGATAGAAATGTGGTAAAGGTCTCGAATAGAATAAAGAGATGTATACTGCCAATCTGGAAACAATCACATTTAGAGAAAATTTTGGGGTTATGAGATAGTTTATAGGTGTATTCAAAACTAATGAGGATATCAGAGGTCAACCAAGTTTTGAGAACTTAGAAAATCTTGGTTATTGATTCTGGGGAAAACTTTTACTCTGAGGCTATGTAGAAGGTTAGTAATGGAAAAGAGAAGTTAATTGTGTTTAATAAGGATATTAAACAAGATGTTGTGAGGAAATGACTAGGGATAGAGAGAACACAAAGTTATGGAAGTTTAGAGATTGTTGTGAAATATTTTTAGGAGAATAATATTCAAGGGTGTATGTCGAAAAAAATACGGAAGTTGATTTTATGATGGAAGATAAGTTTTGTAAGGCCTAGAGATTTAAATTAAATAATACGAGGAGAACAATTTGAACAAGTTCAAGGAATTCGTAAACGGGATTTAGAAGTTTTGGGTCAAATTTAAGACAAGATGAAAGAACTTGGAAATTTAAATAAATGGTTAATGTTGATTCCTAAATGTGAGGGTTGTGCTTCAAGAGTGATGTTTGGAAATTGGAAATTGCCTACGGTAGTCATGGTAAGGGTTTAAGTAAAGGTTAAATTTTTATATGGAGACTGGTGAGGTAAAGATATGATTGGCAAGTTATGACCAGATGAACTTAAGAGTATCAGAAGCAGATGACTAACTCGATCTTCATTATTTTTTTGTGCATTAATTACCACCTCTTGAACTCCCACTTTCTAATTGAGATCCTTGACGTTCCTTATCGTGACGTTGATATTCGGAATGTAATACTAGCTGTTACCCTCCAACAAATCTTATATGCAAGACCTAGACGAGCTCACCTTTGTATAGGTATATCATGTCCCACTAAAACCTGTCTTCTTGTACTCTATTTTCTTGATATAATTTTTTGGTAAACCAGCTAAACTATAACCTCTACCATTATACTAAATTTCTTCTTATTTCAATTAGAAATCCAGCCTTGACTCAATTCTTTCGACCCGACATGTGATGGTGTTCTGCTTATTTCTTTAGATGCTTAACCTTGTACCTTTCTGATTACTTGACCCGTTGGTTAAGAAACTTGGACTATGTAATTCCTTTCATCATTACCACCTTATATCTTGTGCTGCTAAATTAGCCTTAGTTTTGCAAGCTTATCTATTTTTGAGCTTGGTCATGACATATTTTATTGGGTGGCCACCCACTAACATATTGTCTAATCAGAACCGGTACATGATGGTCTGATCAACCTATTGCACTTTGGTTCGCTTTTTATGTATCAATCTACGAGAATGGAGACATAGTTAAACTTGACCCTAGAGTCTCATTCGCGACAGCCTTGACAATTCTTCTTAAAATCTTTTCATCGCCTATGAACCTCGTATTCGTACTCAGTCGAATTAAATTTAATCATGACCTGAACCTCCATCATTGGATGCTCGTGCTCATACTTTGATTTCATTGATTTCCCTTCTTGCCCAAATCTCGTTTTATCCCGAAATTGATCAACTTAGATCGTGTCAAGACAAAAATCTATTTGTGATTTGTTGTGCCTAAATTTTCAATTTTTGCCATTTTATGGAATAGTAACCTTTTAATAATTTCTTAGTTGCTTGTTAATGACCAATTTTTATATAGGATGGTAGACGGCCCTACAACCTTGATGATTGTTGTTCCCTTACCTTTTCAATTAGGATACCCTAGATTGTTTGTGTGTTGATACCATAGTACTGTTTTGACCTAGAATGATTAGTGTACCTAGGTGAGACTTCCAACTACCCTGACCTTGTATACTATTCCTTCAAATTGCATGATTTAGATAAAAAAAAATTTAGACCTTGATTGTTGGAAAATAGGGACGTCACCCCCATTAGTATCAGTTTTAGATATATATAGGTTAGTCCTTGATGTGGGGATGTGTGCCTATAAACATGTAGCTTATGAGATTTATGAGAGATTATAGTATCAGCCTTGAGAGGATGTACTAGTCTTTTGGTGAGTATAAATGTGTTATGAGAGATAGGGGCCTATATGTCTTAGTAATGCATCGTTCCTATGGTAATAGAATGTATTAATAGATGGTTAATAGGAAGATAATAGTTTGAGCATTCCTATAGCCTATGATCAGTTCCTTTTCATCCTTAGTTAAGACCACTTTAAAATAGGTCCAGTCCCTTGGATATAGGTTCCAGTCCATATTTTATTGAAGTTCCATTACCGCCGTACAGCAGAGCAGTATTGGAGGTATTCCTAGATTGACACTTTTTAGATGTCCGTTTATATTCCAGTGTTAGGAAGTGTTACCTTAGATATTGGGTAGGTTAGAGGCTCTAGAACGAGTACTATCGATCTTAAATTTCGAGGACGAAATTTTTCTAAGGTGGGTAGAGTTGTAGCACCCAGTTTTCCAAATAAGGGTAATTTTGAAATTTCGTGTTTATAATTATTTTAATAATGATATTTAATTCATGATATGATTTTTGGTGATTTTAAATCATTTTAAAATTATTTAAATCAATGACTTGTGGTTTTGACGTTTTGCTAGTAAAACCCTAGAGACTGTTTAACCTAGAGCCTAACCATGTGATTATGATATTTTAATGTCATTTTTGGCCTAAGGATATTTTTTGATTTGACCTCTTTGAATTATTTTGATATTATTTTATTATTTATGATATTGTTTTGGGGTTATTTGAGTCGGGTTCAAATTTCAACTCAATCCGACTTGAAACAGGAACCCGAGGGTAGTTTGACTCTAGTGGGACCCACACACTAGTTAAGCATGGCCCATATGATATTAATTTTAGTCCACATGATAGAAATATTTTAGTTAGAGGTTAGACTAATATTATGGATAAGGTTAGTGTGATTAGAGACTTTAGAATGACTAATTTAGCCCCAACCAATTAGCCCTTTTCTAATACTCATAGAATAGGTTAGTGGAGGCATTTTGGACCTTACCATAATAGGACAAATAGCCCCATATGGCCAACCATTTTGGGAGAGTATAGGCTCAAGTTCATTTCATTATTCTCATCCACACTCTCTCTCTTGTTCTTTCCCAAATTCCTAGAGAGCAATCCCTAGCAATTTCTCCACCAAATCCTTCCATTTCGCCACCAAATCTTCTTCTTTCCTTCTCCATTCTATCCAAGGAGGAAGCTACCCAAGTTTGGGAGGATTCGGAGCTCGTTCGTGTCCTTTTGGAATCTCTACGTGTCGGTGTCGCTCCGGGAAGGCTTTTCTTCGATTCGATCTACCGGGAGGTATAAATCCCTTCTCCTTTTTATTTTCTCATACATATAGGTCTATTTTGAACCCATAGAATGACCCCCATGATTGTATCTCCATTTGTGTCCATTTCGTGTCCATTTGGAGGTCATAGGAGTGTCCTTTGTGTTGTGGTTGTGTCCATGTGAAAAAATTCCAAATTTGGACTCACTATGTGTTGTTGTTTTGTATGAATGAATTATTACATGTTTAATCTCATATTTTTGTATTGGAGATGTGTTCTATAGTGTCTCATATATATATATTAGTGTCGAGAGTGAGTTCTTGATATATTATGTTATATACTTGTGTTCTTTTGTCTCAAACTACCCAAATCCGTCATGATTTTTATCCACGTTTTTAATTTTAGCCCTAACTTAGAAATGTCATAACTTCTAGCTCAAAGCTCGGTTTAATCTCCCATTTTTTTAAAAGAAGCGTATTGAAGTTAGCTTTCCAAAAACATGTATTAATAGGCCTAATTCTTTCTGTAACTTTTTGGAGAATTATTTGAGTGTCAGCTGTACGAAAGACAAACGCGTTCGCGATGTTTTCGCGATTCTGGGAGTTTCCGGAAACGAAAATGCGATCCGTTTGAAGTTTCGGAAAGCTAACACATAGATCTATAACATACTTTAATCCTAGATTTTAGTTCATGCTGAGATGGTATAGTATTGATTATTAGTAGGAGTTACTATTCGGCATATGCATTTTGTGCACCCTTGTGTGTAATATAATATTTTATTTGATTTTAACCCATGTTAATGTATATACATTATGTAATTAAATAGAGAATGCAAGCATGAGTAAATGGTTAAATAAATGATGTATGAGGTATAAGTATCCTATCTAATGTAAGCATGTATAAGTATGGCTTGTAATGAATATGTAGGTTCCATAGTATGTAATGTATGGTGCATATAGTAGTGCAAGAGAATAAATGAATGATGAATGAATGCAAGCATGAATGTAATGTAATAATAGATGTAATATATGCAATATACAAGTTAATGAGATGTAATGTTCTATGTTAACACAAATGCTATATTACCTCATGTACCCCCTTACACTATGTTGACACTATCACACTTGACACTTTGTTCACTTACACTTTGACACTCTTTGATATGTATATACTATGTATGCCCATTTAACCCTCACTTGCCCCTTTGCCATGTTCACATACACACACATAGCCTCTTAAATAAGTAATTATGAATATAGTTAACTTAGCTATGTATGTATATTATATATATGTTAGCATATTGTGTTGTAATATATAAGTTTATATAACCATTTAAAATGCCATAATTATAGACCTAATATTGAATACCAATATATGCATGTGTATATATGTGTAGACATATATAGCTTAAAGTAATAGATTACCTAGTGTATATCCAATGTGAATTCTTGCCTATTTGAGTATTGAATAATTGCATGCTATATAGAGTTGGGTGTATGTTGGCTTGTATAGCCTTGTATTGATGTGTGCTTGCTAGGATAGTCTTGGTTAGGCCTAGTAAGACTTGCTGGGTTAGGACATGACCTAGTTTGACCTAGTTTGACTAGCGCAGTTGACCAGAGTTGACCAATGGTTGACTTTGGCCTAGTTTGACCTAGATTCATGTAGAATGCATTGTAGTGCTTTATATAACCTTCTGGACATGTTGTGACTTGTGCTGTTCTAATTAGGAGCCAGACACCTCTTCTCGGACAGTATCTTTACCTTGGACATTCAGATATCAGGCGAGTACATTCTCTGATCATTTCATATCTTGTTTAGGATTATATTTCCTGCTTTAGATTACTTTACATGATGCTGACACGTTGGAAACACGGATTAGTACTATATGGATCTTGCTGTGTGATGTTATCCCCTTAGCGGATACATCGGGTATTCGTGTTCGTGTACTTTATCGTGAGCATCGTGTACTCCTTGTATTCGTAAAATTCGTGTACAAATCGTGTGAAATCGTGTATATTCATGTATTCACATGATCTCGTGTGCAACTATACTTCGTGTACAATAACATATCATATCTAGATCCTTGTGTATTGATTGGGGCGGGGGAGTAGAAGTGGTTATGTAATCAATCCAGTAGATTACTCGTGTACAACCTCTGTAGATTACTCGTGTACAACATCGTGCCGTTTACATAACCATCTTGTGCTCTGAATCACTAGTCACTGATAGTTCTCTATATATTGTAGCTATTTACTTACAGTCTCTCTCTTTTTTATCATGTTATTTCTTCAGATCTTGTATCTTACTCTCTAGCATGTTTATATTTTCTAACCTGTTACGATATTGTTGAGATGTACTGTACTCGCTCCTGTCCTGACTGGACCCATTGATAAATTTTACAGATAGCTTGGAGATTGCCTGCTAGCCTAGAGGAGACACATTAGAGGTTGTTTAGATAGTTATTTCAATTGTCTGGAGTTGTATTTACTTTATGGATTACTGTATCTGAGTTTGGAGATTTGAGATGTATTTCTGGATTTGTTTATCTTAGACACTTAGATTTCTCTCTGTTGTACCTCTTTTGGATTTCATGTTTTATCTATCCTTATCATGCTCTACCTTAGTTTTGATTGAGTCTGTACCTGCTATGTCACCCTCATTCGGGGAGTATAAACTGTTTAGCCTTATAATGTTAGATGTATGAGACCTAGGACAGCGTTCTACCGCCGACACTGCGGCGTAGGCTGGACGTACCCACTTTTCGTGCCCTAACTCTAGGGTGCGGGTCGTGACACGTATGGTCCTTCTCAGCTAACAGACCATATAATTGAACTAAAAATGTTGAAGCAAGAAGGAACTGTTCAGGAGTATACCATACAATTTCAGAATATATTACAGAGAGTACAATGGCTACCTGAACAGTGTTTGATTAGTAATTATGTGGAAGGACTCAAGGATAAGGTGAGGTATGAAGTCCTGTGACTCTATCAGCTGCAATACAGGCTGCCAAATTGTTTGAAGCCAAACTTTTAGCTATCAAAGGAAGTTATAAGCCCAGTGCTTATTATAACAAAAACAATTTAGGAGGCTCAATTAACAGTACTGAGAATACAAAGTATACTGTACAGCAAAAAGGAGATATGAAGCCTGTTACTACTGCCAAAACCCACTCTGCTACAATCTCTCCTAATAAATTGATGAGAAGAAAAAACCTGGGTCTCTGTTTCCTGTGTGATAAAAAGTGGGTAAAAGGCCATAGGTGTAAGGAGAAAAGATTGTTTATGTTAGTGGCTGATGAAGAGCAAGAGGAGTTTCAAACTGATGTTCCTTCACCAGGGAAATCAGACTGCTATACTGACCCTACACAGAGTTTATTTGAAATATCATTACAGGCTCTGTCAGGCATGACACAACCATCTACTATAAAGCTCAGGGGAACTGTGAAGAACAGGCCAGTCATGATTCTAGTGGACTCAGGGTCCACACACAATTTTATTGACACAACATTCAGTGAGAGGTTGGGTCTTATATTGTCTGAGAATCAATCATTTGAAGTCATGGTTGCAAATGGAGACAGGCTTACCAGTAAAGGAATTTGTAAAGGGGTAGTGATGGAGTGCCAGGGCACCAAAATTGAAGCTGATCTGCTGCTATTACCTCTCACAGGATGTCAAATTGTGCTAGGTGCAAGCTGGTTACGTACCTTGGGGAATATCAATTGGAATTTCCAGGAACTTACCATAAATTTGCACTGCAAGGAGTTGAACATCAGCTGCAAGGTCTCATACCTAACTGTTAGCAACTCCAAGAAACAAATAACAAAGAGTTGAGACAGAAAGCACAGATGTTCGTCATTCAATTATGCTACCTGTAAGAAGACCCAGTGAATTCAAAAGACAAAGAAGAACATGATGAAGAGCTCAATTACATGTTAAAGAAGTATCAACATCTGTTTGAAGAGCCAAAAGGATCACCTCCCCAAAGATCTTATGATCATAAGGTACCTCTTATACCTGATGCTCTTCCTGTTTGTTGCAGGCCTTATAAACATCCATTTCTGCACAAAAATGAAATAGAGAGGCAGATTTAAGAGATGTTAAACTCTGGCATTATTAGACACAGCAATAGCTCTTATTCATCACCTGTGATTTTAGTGAAGAAATCTGATGGATCCTGGAGGATGTGCATTGATTACAGATCACCAAATCAAATTACCATCAAAGATAAATTTCTGATGCGGGCCCACCCATTATCACCTACACACGTCGCAGGAGACGTGGAGCCATTTAGGCCCACTTTTTAGGCCTTTCAGTTATTTTAGTCATAGAGGGGTATTGTGGTCTTTCACCACAATAACCCTCCTAGGGTTTGCTTTTCTTTTCTATTTATAGTCAGGGCTAGCCGTCATTACTTTTATGCTTGGATTGAGAAAACTCTCTCAAGTGCCATCAAGAAGGATTTTATTACTTTGTTCCGTTCAATCAAAGTTGGAAGTTTTGTTCTTTTCCTATATTAAAGATCATTTTGTTTCTATTCCTCTTGTTCTTTGTTTATTTGCTTTCTTTTGTGAATCGATTGAGTCGATTCACAATAATTGGTATCAGAGCCCTCTAAGAGCCATGGCAGACGGGACGAGATCCTCAATCGACGAGAAGATCCGAGGTCTTCGGAAGGACTTCACCGCCGAGTTCGATAGCTTGAAGAAATCCATGGAAGCCTCCGTTAAAGATCAAGCATCCACGAACCAGGAACTTCGAACGGAATTCCGCACGGAGATGCGGGACATGTGGAAGGAGACGACGGCTATAATGACGCTCTTACAAAACATCTCGAAGAAGATCAATGGCGACGAAGCGGATGCGGTAACAACCCAAACCCTAGACGATCAACTAGGGTTTGCTCCTGCAGAAGGGGAGGCGACCGAGGAGGAGAAAGGACCGGCCGGCAACCGCTGGCCCGCAACCGCCATCGCCGTCGCACCTCCGGGCTGGGTCCTGGCGGCCGGCGATCACCGCCGGACAGCAGCCGAGGGCCGCGGGAGCGCCACAGCAGGCCGCGCGAGCCCAGGCGGGGCCGCGACAGCTGTGGGCGACCGCTGGCCGGCCCCCGACCGCCACCCAAGGCCGATCGGCGCCAGGGGAGCCGCCGGCAAGCGGCTGTGGCCGGACGCCGTCGACCAATTCGGTTCCGACGGATCGGCGCCACACCCGGGAGAGGCCCTAGGGCTTGGGGCCCCCTATGGGGGTCGGACGATGACCTCGAACTACGGTGATAGGTTCACGGGTTCGGGAAGGGGCTTAGCTGGAGTTCCGGCTCGGACGGGAGGGACGGAGCCGCCAGGAGGGGCGAGGAACACCGGAGGCAGCAATTTCTTTGGAGAAACGGCGGATCCTGCCAACTTCCAGAGAGGGGATCTACCCCTACGATGACCACCACGGGCGAGAGCAGTCGGTGACTACAGGGATCCGGTGGAGGAGTGGGGTGAGCAGACCTGGGCTGACGAGCGGTATGAGGATGGTGATAGAGCCCCATACGAGACCCAGCAGAGAGACACACACCGTTAGGAAGGAGGACGAGGCAGGGATGATATGCTGCACGGTGACCTTAGCGCGGATCGCCGGCTGAAGAAACTGAAGCTACCTACGTTCGAGGGTGCGGACCCGGACGAGTGGATTTTTCGGGCAGAGCGCTACTTCGAGATCATGGAGCTGACCGAAGCGGAGGTCCTTAGATGCATCGGGATCTACTTCGAGGGCCAGGCCCTGGCGTGGTATCGGTGGAGATTGGCGAGGACCCCGTTCAGCAGTTGGGCGGAGCTGACGGGATACATTCTAGACCGCTTCCAGGAGACGGCTTCGGGCGATTTCTATGAGCAGTGGTCGTTGCTACGACAGGAGGGGACAGTTCGAGACTTCGTCGCGAAGTTCGAACTACTATCCGGACGCGTTCGAGGGGTGTCGGACAAGTTACAGATAGGTATGTTTATGAAGGGTTTGAAGCCTTCCATACGGGCGAAACTCAGGCTGCAGAGTTCGCGGTGCTTAGAAGATCTCCTCTGCCTGGCCCACAAGGCAGAGAAGAAATTGGCGGAAGAGAAGCACTTTAAACGCGCTTGGGGAACGACGGAACAGCGCAGTCAGGCAGGGCCAGTACTTCCTCGACCAGATGCAGGAGCACCAGCACCAGTACCGCCTAGACCCACGGGCAGAACAGGAGGGGCCGTACTACCAGGGAGACGCCTATCCGATGCTGACATGAAGGCGAGGAGGGCGGCGGGCCTATGTTTCCGATGCGACGAGAGATTCACCCCCGGTCATCGATGCTCGAGCAAGTTGCTGCAAATCGTGATTTTACCTGACGAGGAGGAGGACGCAGAGGAGATAGAGGCCGCTATCTCTCCGGAGGCTGGGAAGGAGCAGGAGCACGTACATATGGATGTTGCTGAGGTGACCCTCAACTCCGTGGTAGGGTTTACCCCGAACCATACCATGAAGTTGGCAGGGGAGCTGGGAGAGCAGACGGTGACAGTGCTGATCGACAGTGGGGCCACCCACAACTTTATCTCACGACGACTGGTCGATCGGCTTGGTCTAGAGTTGAGCACGGCGGAGAAGTTCACGGTGTTGCTGGGCACCGGGAAGATAGAGGAGAGCAAGGGCCTCTGCAAGGGGGTATCGCTCTCGCTGCAGGGATATCAGCTGGTGGAGGACTTCCTACCATTGGAGCTGGGCAATGTAGACATCATATTGGGGGTCCAGTGGCTAAAGAAGCTCGGGGAGATGAAGGTGAACTGGAAGCTTCTGCGGATGGAGTTTCGGGAGAAAGACAAGACGGTGGTGCTGCAAGGGGACCTGACTCTCTGTTTCTCTATGGTGGCTTTCAGCGCCATTACACGGGCATTACGGACAGGAGAAGAGGGGCACTTGGTCGAGTTCCAAGGGTTTTCTGGCGAGGAGGTAACTCGGAAAGAGACACCAAGGGAGGTGGAGACGGTGCTGGAGCAGTATTCAGAGGTCTTTCAGAGCCCGTAAGGGCTACCTCCGATCAGAGGGCACGAGCACTTGATCGTACTATGGGGGGAGGGAGCACCGGTGAGCGTACGTCCCTACAGGTACCCACATTTGCAGAAGGACGAGATAGAGTGACTGGTACGGAAGATGCTGCAGGCGGGGGTAATCCAGCCGAGTGTGAGTCCTTTTTCATCACCAGTGCTGTTGGTGAAGAAGAAGGATGGGAGCTGGAGATTCTGCGTCGACTATCGGGCGTTGAATAAGGAGACGGTCGCGGACAAATTCCCTATTCTGGTGATCGACGAGCTGCTAGACGAACTGCATGGGGCGGTTGTCTTCTCGAAAATCGATCTTCGCGCAGGATACCACCAGATCCGGATGCGGCCAGAGGATGTTGCGAAGACGGCATTCCGAACTCACGAAGGACATTATGAGTTTCTGGTTATGCCTTTTGGACTGACCAACGCTCCTTCGACCTTCCAAGCATTGATGAACAAGGTATTCCAACCCTACCTTTGCAGGTTCATCTTGGTTTCCTTCGACGACATCCTCATCTACAGCCGGAGCATGGGGAAGCATACTGATCACTTGGAGATAGTGTTTCGGGAGCTGCTGACGCATCAGCTATACGCCAACCGAAAGAAGTACAGCTTCGGTTTGGCACAGGTGGAGTATCTGGGGCACGTGGTGTCGGCTGAGGGGGTAGCAGCGGACAGGACGAAGATAGCGGCCATGTTAGATTGGCCCGTGCCCACTACACTACGGGCATTACGCGGCTTCCTGGGGTTGACGGGCTACTACAGGAAGTTCGTCAAGGGGTACGACACTATCGCGTGGGCCCTTACGGAGCAGCTGAAGAAGGAGGGGTTCCATTGGGGAGAGGAGGCCACCATGGCCTTTGAGGCTTTGAAGGTGGCTATGACGACGGCACCCGTGCTAGCATTACCCGACTTCAGCAGAGCGTTTGTGGTGGAGACGGACGCATCGGGATATGGCCTCGGGGCGATACTCATGCAGGAGGGGCGGCCCATAGCCTACTTTAGTCAGGTGCTCTCTGCTAGAGCCCGACTAAAGTCGGTCTATGAAAGGGAGCTGATGGCTATCGTTCTGGCGGTGCTGAAGTGGCGGCCTTACCTGTTAGGAAGGGAGTTTGTGATCCTGACCGATCAGAGGAGCCTCAAGTATCTCCTCGAGCAGCGGCTTGTGACCGAGGAGCATCAGCATTGGTTGTCCAAGCTGGTCGGGTATCGATTCACGATCGAGTACCGTCCGGGGCTGGAGAATAAGGCTGCTGACGCATTATCACGGCGGGGGGAGGTGGTCGACCTAGGCACCCTATCACGACCTATATGGCGAGATTGGGAGCCGATGTTGCAGGAGACGGAGCAGGACAGAGGGCTGCAGCAGATACGGCAGCAGATAGAGAGCGGCGTTGACACTCCAGCAGGCTACACTCTAGCGGATCGCCGTCTACTCTACCAGGGGAGGATGGTGCTGCCGAAGACTTCGGCCTTTATTCTCGTATTATTCCAGGAGTTCCATAGCTCTGCGACGGGAGGCCATTCGGGGGTTCAGCAGACTTATCAACGGATGGCCAGGGAGGTGTTTTGGCCCGGGATGCAACGATCCATCGCACGATTGGTAGCCGCTTGTGACGTCTGCCAACGTCACAAGTACATGGCTATGGCCCCAGCCGGATTATTGCAGCCACTGGCCTTACCGGAGCGAGTTTGGGAGGATATCACCATGGACTTCATCGACGGGCTACCACGTTCAGAGGGGTACACAGTGATCATAGTGGTGTTAGACAGGCTGAGTAAGTATGCTCACTTCATTCCCCTGAAGCATCCTTACACAGCTGTTACGGTAGCGACGGCGTTTCTTCGAGAGGTGATCAGGCTACATGGGGTACCCGCATCCATTGTCTCTGACAGGGACAAGGTATTTATGAGTCTCTTTTGGCGGGAGTTATTTCGAGTCCAGGGTATGGTCCTGAAGAGGAGTACCGCATATCATCCCCAGACGGACGGCCAGACAGAGGTCGTCAACCGCAGCGTTGAGACCTACTTACGGTGCTTCGTATTTGATTCTCCTCGACAGTGGAACAGTTGGCTGGCCTGGGCAGAATACTGGTACAATACTTCGTATCATTCACGGGCGGGAACAACACCTTTCAGGGTGCTGTATGGCCGAGACCCTCCCCCCTTGGTCCGGTTTGGAGACACCCAGACACCTGTGGGACAGGTGGAGGAGTATATATCGACCAGGGACGGGGTCTTGGAGGAGCTGCAGAAGCATCTGTTGCGAGCACAGCAGGTGATGCGGGCTCAGACAGACAAGCATCGGCGGGACGTCAGCTTTCAGGTAGGGGACATGGTTTATCTCAAACTACGTCCCTATCGACAGCGCTCGATGGCGAGGAGGCAGAATGAGAAGTTGGCGGCTCGATACTTTGGTCTGTATCCAGTGGTAGCTAGGATTGGACAGGTGGCTTATCGTTTGGGCCTACCAGACACATCATCGATTCATCCCATCTTCCACATATCTCAGTTGAGGAAGGTGATTGGGGATCAGGCGGTGTCACCCACTCTTCCTCCTACGCTCACGAAGGACATGGAGGTATAGTTAGAGCCCCTGGCGGTACGAGCTATTCGACAGGGACCAGGCCAGACGAGGGAGGTTCTGATTCACTGGGTCGGTCTACCAGACTGCGACGCGACCTGGAAGGATTATGCGAGCTTCCAGACGCAGTTCCCAGATTTTCATCTTGAGGACAAGGTGGCTCTTTTAGGGGGCGGTATTGATGCGGGCCCACCCATTATCACCTACACACGTCGCAGGAGACGTGGAGCCATTTAGGCCCACTTGTTAGGCCTTTCAGTTATTTTAGTCATGGAGGGGTATTGTGGTCTTTCACCACAATAACCCTCCTAGGGTTTGCTTTTTTTTTTCTATTTATAGTCAGGGCTAGCCGTCATTACTTTTATGCTTGGATTGAGAAAACTCTCTCAAGTATCATCAAGAAGGATTTTATTACTTTGTTCCGTTCAATCAAAGTTGGGAGTTTTATTCTTTTCCTATATTAAAGATCATTCTGTTTCTATTCCTCTTGTTCTTTGTTTATTTGCTTTCTTTTGTGAATCGATTGAGTCGATTCACAACAATTTCCTATACCTTTCATTGAGGAACTTTTTGATGAGTTGCATGGGGCTAAATATTTTTCTAAGCTGGACTTAAGGGCTGGGTATCACCAAGTGAGAATGGTGGAGGAGGATGTACACAAGACAGCTTTTAGGACTCATGAGGGACACTATGAGTTCCTAGTAATGCCTTTTGGGCTTACTAATGCTCCATCCACATTCCAAGCCATGATGAATGACATCTTTAGAGAATATATGAGAAAATTTGTACTAGTGTTCTTCGATGACATACTAGTGTACAGTCCCAGCCTTGAGACTCATTATGTTCACCTGGAACAAGTCTTTAAGCAATTGGAAGTTCATCAACTAAAAATCAAGAGAAGCAAATGTTTCTTTGCACAAGAACAGGTAGGGTACTTGGGCCATATTATTTCTAGAAGAGGAATAGAAGTGGACCAGGAAAAAATCAAAGCAATATTAGAGTGGCCAGCCCCTACAACTGTCAAACAATTAAGAGGATTCCTTTGTCTCACAGGTTACTATAGAAGATTTATACAAGGGTATGGAATATTGGCAGGGCCATTGACCTCCCTACTCAAGAAAAACTCTTTAAGTTGGGGACAACAGGCACAGGAATCTTTTGAGTTACTGAAGGAAGCACTCACTCAGCCACCTGTACTAGCTATGCCAAATTTTCAGGAAGATTTTGTTCTGGAATGTGATGCATCTGATAGGGGTATTGGAGCTGTATTAATGCAGAAGGGAAGGCCTATAGCTTATCTGAGCCAACATTTGAAGGGAAGAGCTAAGTCACTATCCACTTATGAGAAAGAAATGTTAGCCATTCTCCTGTCAGTCAAAAAATAGAGTCAGTATTTGTGGGGAAGACAATTTACTATTAGAACTGACCACAAACCATTGAAGTATATGTTGGAGCAGAGGGTGTACGCTGATGCACCGTACAAGTGGATTCTAAAATTATATGGCTTTCATTACCAGGTTGAGTACAAGAAAGGTAGAGAGAATCAGGCAGCTGATAGTCTATCTAGGAAGGAGGATGCCAACCTGAATGCAGTAACTGTTGTACAGGCAGATTGGCTCAAATTGTTCAAAAGCCAAATGGAGCAGTCTGATTACTATGCCAGCATGAAAAAGAAATGGGAACAATGGTTATTAAACAATACAAAGTATAGTATGGTTAACAACCTACTGTATTACAAGGGCAGATTGTTGATAGACCCCAATTCCCATTTTGTGGAGGTTAGTTAAAAGAACATCATGATATGTTGCAGGCAGGACATTCAGGTACTCTCAAAACACTCCAAAGACTCAAAAGAGTATGCTATTGGCCAGGTATGAAGAAAGCAGTTAAAAATTATGTGAGGGCATGTGACATTTGTTAGCAGAACAAAAGTGAGACAACCTCTCCTGCAGGTCTACTGCAATCCCTTCCTATTCCTGAAAACATTTGGGAGGATATTTCTATGGATTTCATAGAAGGTCTACCACTTAGCCATCACAAGACAACTATTATGGTAGTTGTAGATAGACTTTCTAAATATATTCATCTCTTTGCATTAACACACCCTTTCACTGCTAATATTGTAGCTCAGGTATTTGTTGATGGGGTTTTCAAGTTACATGGGATGCCTAAGTCCATAGTTTCAGACAGGGACCCTGTGTTTACTAGTCAGTTCTGGCAACAATTTTTTAAACTGCAGGGAACCAAACTCCAATACAGCACTGCTTACCATCCTCAATCTGATGGTCAGACAGAGGTAACAAACATGGTGTATAAAAGGCTATTTGAGATGCTTTTGTAGCCATAAACCCAAGGAATGGAGCAAACATCTTATTTGGGCAGAGTTTTGGTTCAATACCAATTGGCATACTGCCACTAAAGTCACTCCTTTTGAAGTTGTCTATGGTAGAAAGCCTCCCCATATTCTCACTTATTCCTCAGACATCATCACTGATAGAACAGTAGCAGAGGAACTAATGACCAGAGACAATGCCTTGCAAATTCTGAAGGATAATTTGAATCTAGCTCAAGACAGGATGAGGAAAATGGCAGATATGCACAGGACTGATAGGGAATTCCAGGAAGGAGATTGGGTGTACCTGAGAGTACAACCCTACAGGCAGATCACTATAGCTCATAGGAGACCCCAGAAATTATCTCCTAAATACTATGGACCTTACCAAGTTCTGTCAAGGGTTGGACAAGTAGCTTATAAACTGAAATTGCTAGAAGGAGCCCTTATACACCCTGTATTCCATGTATCCCAGCTTAAAAAGAAAATTGGGCACCACACTGAGGTTCAAACTGGCATACCCACACAGAGAGAAGAACTCATTCTAGAGCCACACTGGGTTCTAGAAAGAAGAGTTGTTCAGAGGAAGAACCAAGCTGCAGTGGACCTGTTGGTACATTGGAAGGATGGCCTTGCAGAGGAGGCCACTTGGGTGCCTTATGAAGATTTCATCAAGACTTTTCCTCATTTTGACCTTGAGACAAGGTCAAATTGATGGAGGGAGTATTGTTACAATTTAATCTGAAGAATGTATTGTCATCATTGCCAGCTCGGTGCCAGCTCAGAGAAGTTGCATCATAAGTAGTAATCCAGTCACCCTTCTATTGCCAGCTCAGCAAGGGGGTGTTAACTGTCAGTAACCAACTGATACCATATTGTATCAGTCCACTGAATGTATCAGATCCAGGTATAGCCTATAAATACCCAGATCGAGAGAGGAGTATGCAGCTATGATTTGCAAACTTTAGCCTCTTAATTCATAGTTACTTGTAGCTATTGCTAGATCCCCAATTTCAATACTATTCCTAATTCAATTTCCTTCCCAATTTGCTTTTTCTTCTTCCAATTCTCACATCTGCAGGAGATCTCATGGCGACAGGACTGAAATCTCCACCATAGTTTGGGTTCCAGGGAAGGAACCCTAACAATGGGGGTGATGAAGAAACAGGAGGTTACCGATCCTATTTATAGGGTCGACGAAAGGTGTGGCCATTAGCCATCGACGACGGAGATCGGTCGACCAATGTCTGTGGAAAGCAATGATTGAGATGGAAAGGACAAGGTTGGTGACTCCGATCTTTCGAGAAGGATGTAGGACCAACAGAGTTTGGCCGACGCATGGCATGACACCGTCGGGAACGATTGACGTGGCTGTTCTGGTCTGGCGGAGGAAGGAAAGAGGAAGATGATGTTTAAATCTTATCGGGTCGGGTCCCAAGTGGATTTGGGTTTAACATAGCTTATCGGGTTAGGAGATACTAACGAGTTGGAGTTTACTTGGCTATTGGGTTGGCAACTAACAGGTTGGGATCTTGGATCAATGGGCTATTGAGAGCTACCGTGGTTTTGGGCTTTCACTCAAGACTATAGCTGAATTGGTTAAATCAAATGGATTGTTTGGTTCTAGACAAGAAATTATGGGTTGGCCCACAAGGAAATATGGATTTGGCTCAAAGCTAATTGTAATGATCCTGGCCCAAAAATAGAAATTGGCTTTAGAAAATCCAATGGCTAATTTATAAAATAATTAAATATTCTAAGAAACAATGCATGAAAATATAAATAATTATAGTAAATAAATATTTAAAATAAAATATTCTAAATTTCATACTTCAGGAAAGTGGGGTTACAACGACTCCATCCAGGAGCCTACGCTGGAGGAGGAGGAGATCCACGAGGAGCCGCCCAAGGCGCTGGAGCTAGAGTCCATAATGCCACCACAAAAGTCTATGGTAGAGGAGCCGCAACCCCCCTCCCACGTCGTTGATGTAGGAATCGGAACCGGAGCTAGTCACACCGTTGCTGCCACCGAAACCGGTAAAGAAGTATGTGCACCACTAGCATGCCATGTCCGCTGGCGTCGTAGAGATGAAGAAGGGGAAGATGGTGGTCGGGGTGCTTGGGTTGGGTGACGGTGAGCTTGTCTTAGGTGGTAGTGGATTTGGATGACCACTTCTTGAAGGCGTTAGAGGGGTGCACGAGGTGTCTAAGATGCTGGAGGCAAACAAGATGCATTACCACTCAAATTTCATGGATAATAGAGGTATAAATGAGGTGCATTTTTATCCTCTTTTGTACTAGTTTACTTACTTTTGTATGAGATTTATTTTGTCAAGTTGTAGGGGTTGAGATGTAGAGGAAGTAAAGAGTGAGAAGGAGAAGCTAGTGTAGAGTATATACTAAAGAGAAATTTTGATGTTCTTAGTGATTACAAGTGAATTGAGAACCATAACCGATTGATACGACGTTGAAGATGATTTAATTATAGTTGGAACAACTTGAGTTGCCAACGGTTAAATAGGTTGATTACCCGCAATCGAGCTAAATTGGGCGGGTGACGACTTAGATGTAGCTGTCTCCAAAAATTGGAACCTACAACTTAGAGTAAAGGCACTTCTTTTGTTGTTGTTGTGTTGTTGTCTCATTCTAATGAGATCTCAAATTCTCCTCATGGATACAAATGTTACAATAAGAGCATCTCCAACCCTATTGTGAGTTTGAAAAAATGGTTGCCACATAGGAATGACAACCATTTTTTTCAAAAGTACTTCTCCAATACAAATGTGAAATAAAGTGTGGAGTTGACATGACAATGACATGACAAAGACAATGTGAAGTTGGTTGTCTAGATCTAGACAATGCACTTCACAATGTCTTTATGTCCACATCATCATTTGTGAATAAAAATATTTATAAAAAGAAGTAGAAGAGTAAAAGTTATCTTGGAAGTTGTAAAAAATTACTTTGTATTGTCTTCTCAATACTTTTGCATTGGAGATGACTTTTTAAACTCATTGTCATTTGTGAATATAATCTTGCCACCTATACAAGACATTATCTTGTGTTCCATGCCACCTAAGATTCACATCACAAAATAAGACAATAGGGTTGGAGATGCTCTAATACTTACTGGTAAATCTGTCAGAATTTGGGATTAGACATTAGAGTGCGAAGTGACAAGGCCGTCAACAAATTCATCAATATAATAACACATGCACTGCAAAATTCATCCTGTGGGAGTCATGTCATTTTAGTAGATAAGAATCTGTATTCATTTGTTTAATACTTGAAGTAATGTTGAATTAGAATCAATAAGCTTGATGCATAATTTGTGCACTAGAGATGAAATATATTCATCTATTCATTGACTTTGTTTTTGTACAATGGAACTAGTAGGATTTAAATCTATTATTTTCCATATGTTTAGACCTATGACACAGTGTCCTGTGCCTGTATGGGAATATTAATTCAAGAAAGAACCCAAGTAAAATATATAGTAAATCATGACTCCAATCACTTTCTGTCCTTTGATTCTTTTCCCTTTTTTATGTCATGGTAAATGGTCCTAAATTAATAGGTGTTGAACCTACAATTGTAAACCATGATGAAATTCCAGTTTCACACTCCCGTGTGAGACAAAATAGGCAAAGTTGCACTGGTAATGTTTGCTTTCACATTTAGGCATTTGGTAGTCATGTTAAGAAGTTTGGATGATGGCAAGTTAAGAGATCAAGGTTTTGTTCAATTTGTTTACTTTATTTTGATGCTTTTCAGAGGTCTTAAGCATTCTTGTTGAATAGTCTTTATATGGAAACAAATATTTTTTAAGTTTTTGTGGTAGGAATAATGACCAAGTTATATATATTGTGAAGACAATGCTGATTTCCATTTGGGATTGTGTTATTTGCTTGTTTAGGTTCGGCATGATGGATTTAGATGTACTTGTACTTATTATGAATCACACTTCTTCCTCTGTGTACTGAAGTGAATGTTATTTGAACTTGACAGAGTTTGTGTTGGAGCAAGGAGGGCTATCGGTGGATGTAATTAAGAAGGCATTCAACGCGGCTGAGGAGGAGTTTTTGCATCTCGTGAAGTGATCACGGTTGTCGCGGTCGTAGATAACGTCGGTGAGACAATTACCTTTATTCGCCATTCTAAATATCAATTACTAATTTATGTTATCAATAATTTTGAGTTGAGTGCATGTTGATATTGTTGCTCATAGTCAGCCTTGAGTTTATTTTGTTATGTCTTCGCATTGACTATTAGATTTTAGAATGCTTTTGCTTTTGGATAGGCAGATTCTACAAGCTTATTAATGTTATTGAATTTAGATTTCTTTATTCCACATGAAAATAGACTTTATTTTACTCAATATTTGTTATTGAGCTTTTTAAGCTTTTGAAAAACTGTTGTGAAACTTGAAGTTTCAGTATATAATATTATAAAATATATAGTATTTTTTGCTGCTATTCATGTTAAATGGTGTAAGTATTATATTATACTTATGAAGAGCAAATTACTGATATGTTTTACAACCTACTGATCTCAGGAGCAGATGGCAAGTATGCCCACAAAGTGTTTGTCGTAATGCTTTTGTACGTAGCATGGAGCTCTCCATATGCTCAATATTTTACACGCTCAATGCTGAAGAATTTTATTCCACTAGTCGCAGTTTTGTGAGTTTTAGTCTACTAATCACGGTTTTGTGAGTTGTATCAACTAGTACGGAGCATTAAGACCATTGCATGAACGCCATGTAGGTAAGCTCTGCTTGTCGTTTTTCCTCATGACATGTTAACTTTACATGCTAAATAGTTTTTGAAAGTTCAGAAGATGACAATTTATATATTGACTTATATTCTTTGTATTAAGGAGAAATATCTTTGACGATGTAGCTTGTGATGAAACACTGACAGGATAATTATTGCATAGAGAGATATTTACAAATAAAAAAATCACAGAAGTTGGAATACATTGTAAAAAAATGTACACATTATAGAAGTACCAGAATAAAAGATCGAAAGGTCATTTTTAGAGTGTAAAATTGAAACATGTGAAAACCTTAGAACGCATTAGCTAGGACAGCAAAATGAACCTCTATGTTTGTCATGCCCCGCTCCCAGATAACTGGATACGAGCCGGACGCGTCCAGCCTACGCTGTCGTTGACACCGATAGTAAGCTGTCTAAACCTCAACAATATCAAATAGGATCAACTCATTACAACTCTATCACGTGCTATCATAACCACATCATAATCATAGAGTTTCCACCATGCTTTAGGAGTACACTTTTACACTAGATGTCCGAAAACAGATCCGGTAAAAGGTATAGTGCATCTTAAGCTATTATTACATTCATCCAACACTACACAGTATAACACTAGACAGTACAACAATCCTACTACATCATGCTACACTGACTCCCTCTCAAGACCTCCGGATCATCAGCTGGCTCAGCTTCCTGGACTAGGTCATCCCTGGTCGCCTCATTTGCGGGACCATAGTAGCTAATATATAGATCAACGTCTAACTCACATACAACACATCCAGTTAGGAAATGAGCAAAGTACAAACCTATGATGAATAGTACTAAATAAACTGTAAAGTAATGCTAACAATGACTAAATATAAAGAAGGATAATTGTATAGCAAAGGAACGACTAAGTGCAATAATGTTTGAAATGATATTTTACATGTGATTTGCTCAGAGTACAATAGAACAATTGTACAATCAATAAGGTACGGCTTAGGCGCACATGCACGATGTACGACTAAGCTATCAACAATGTTACACTAGGGCTTTGATCACATATAAACTATACATTTCCCCAATCCCCAACAATAACAATGAGTACAATAAGAGAACTATAGAACAATCTATAAATGAAAATAGGACAATCTAATCTCCGTGTCAGCTGTGTGTCCAATATGAGCATGCAAACAGTTATAAAGTACTAAATCACTCATAGTGTACTTCCCTGGATTTGTCGTAGGGTCTAGTCCAACATCTAGAGAATCTGTGCCAAAAGACACAATATTTATTAAGGAAGATATTCTAATTTATTCATTCTTATTAAACTACATAACTTAGATTAGTCCTAAATAATCTTAATACCAATTATTTCCTAACTAACTCACCTAACTTCCTGCTTAACTCACCCTATTAATGTTAGCATCTAATTCCTACACAAGGTGAGGTGAGTCCAATATTAATTCTACTACCCGTTGGCCTAACAATGAGTCCAGCAACTCATCCTAACAATCCAATGCTAACGGTCCTAGTTTAAGAACTCTATTTAATAAGCCCAAAGCCCGTGAAATAACATTTGGCACAAAGCTTGACCAGCAAGCCCAGAGTTATAGCAACCTTGAATTTAAACACATCATGGGCTTCACAACCTAGCCCACATACATAATTTAACCCAACACCAATTAAACCTACATCTAACCTAAAGTAGCCGTTAGCTTTTGAAAATGAAGTTCTAACACTCCCAGGTTCTACTGCCACTCTAGCTCTATACAACAGTGTCTCAACCTGACACTTGAATCCATACTTACTCCCTATCTCACCACATGGGACACGACAAGAATCTCGTGTCCACAAACCTGCTACATTGGTTCTCCCCAGATACGATACGTGCCTATGTATCTCACAGTACATATCAGTCATAAATCTACACAATCAGAGCTAAGAGAAGAACCGAGAAAAGTAATACATGTGCTTAGGAAGTCGACATTGCTACCCTCATGTCCGATCAGAGTGTTCAAGGATTCAGAAGAAATATCTCGAGCACTTGGTGCTCAGGAGCAAGGAACATGCATCAGAGTTCAATTTGATTATCTATGATTGTCATTTCCAAAACACAGTCACAACACTATCATTGATCATCCAGATCGAATGGAATCAAATTAGATCGGTTGATCATAACCAAATCGAAGACAACAGGCCAGTAATCAATCGATCAAAACAAAAATGAATCAAGAGTGCCAACCACTCAACCTGGAAAATTGAATACAAGGAACTCACCGATCAAATTCACCCCAAATTGATCGCTGACCGATTGAATTGAAGTGCAGGAAACTGTTTCAAGAAGTCCCCAATCGTTTGGGATCAACTGCCAGAGGGGTTGTGTTTCGATCGGTCGAGAACTCGTCGTCAATTCACCAAGAAAAGCTGTCAAGAATAGTGATCGTAGATCGAACCCAAAGAGTAAATCGATTACTGACGTCGGAGCAAGAATTGAATCAAGTATTAGAAAAGAATTTACAACTCACCGATCAAGTACCGCCGGTCGAGGAATCGATCGCTAACACATCATCGAGAGTTGGTGTTGCTGCTACCAGAGCTTTGATGAAGGTGCCTTGCCGAGGGAGTCCGCCGAGTCGCTAGTCAATGCAGCTTGGATCGTGATGCATTCCCAGTATCAACCACCATGCCTGGGTGCATCTGGGTGCATCAGTTAGTTTCCATCATCATGAATCAGCCACGTAACCCTCTGACAGACAGTTATAAAGCCTGTCCTTCAAGGCTGGATGAGCAACTGTATATAAAAGGAGAAGGAGAGAATTAGAAAGTTATGTGTGAGCTTGTATTTCTTTCATAGTGCAATTTACTATAGCTTTTACCTGCAATTTTCCTGCAATTTCCTTTGTAGATCTGTTCTTCCATTCAATAAAGTAGTTTCTTCTCCAATTTGCTTGCTATTGTGTCAAATACGATGAAATCACCACATGTTCTTGGAAATTTAGGTCGAGGACCTACCAATTTGGTATCAGAGCCGTACGATCCCCACTTCGGAGCGTACGGAAGTCCGGTGTCGAGCTCGAGCAGCCATGGCTCTCGCGAGACTGCTCAGGAGGAGCTTACGTCTCTGGGCATGAATGGGAGGTTCCTCGTCATGGAAGGTACAATTCAACAACTCAGGCAAACAATAAACAACCAATTTGAGAGGCTTTTAGAAGAATTATCCAGATCTAGAATTGGATTTGTACAAGGGATGAGAAATTTTGTTCCCAATGCTGCAAACAATTTTCAAAACCCTCAGTACATGAATTCTCCACCCAACCCTGGCTATCCTGCGGCCAATTTTTCAAACACACAGAACCCAGAGATGGGGAATCCCTACAACAGTGGTTCCATGATGTTTCAAACACCTAGATCTGCATCAATGCCTCTGCAGACACCCTTTGGCACGCAAGGGATGGGTAGCCCTGTTGTACCTGCACAAATGATTCAGCAAACACCTTATGGCACTCAAGGAATGGGAAATCCTGTTCCCCCTACACAAATGGTTCAACAAACACCATTAGGTCCTCAAGGGGTGGACAATCCTGTTGTACCTGCACAAATGATTCAACAAACACCTTATGGTACTCAAGGAATGGGAGTTCCTGTTCCACCTCCCCAAATGGTCCAACAAACACCATTTGTTCCTCAAGGAATGAACAATCATGTTGTTCCTATGCAAATTCCCTTGGGAATGTAAGGGAATAATCATGAATCCATGGGTCATCCCCATCTTCGACTCAAATTGCCTGATTTTGATGGAGTAGGGGATATAGAAGAATGGCTGATGAGAGCAGTTCTTTACTGCAACTATTACAATGTTCCAGTGGGACAAAATCAAAGTATGTTCAGTCCAACTCAAAGGGGCTGCTGCATATTGGTATAACTGGGTTATGAAGATTAGAGGGGGAGTCATGTCTTGGAATGACTTCTATCAAGCTATTCGAAAGTAATTTGGGCCATCACAGTTCACAGATTATGTGATGGAACTCAAATTACTTAAGCAAGAGGGGACTGTGCAGGATTATACCTTGCAATTTCAACAATTATCCAACAAAATACAAGGAATTTCTGAACCTTGTTTGATCAGTCATTATATGGCTGGTTTGAAGGAGGATATCAGGTATGAGGTCTAATTAACTAACCCTCATGAACTACTTACTGCTATGAATATGGCTAAATTGCAGGAAGCCAAATGGCAAGCTGGCAAAAAGATGCACAATGTAGGCTCCTATCCACTAAAATTCTCAGGAAACAATCACATTAATCCTGTGCAAGCAAGTGAAGAAACAAAGAAGCCATATACTACCACTACTTCAAACCCATCTACAGGCAAAACCTTCCAAACACCTACCATATCTCCTAGTGAGCTAGCTTGGAGGAGAGGCCTTGGGCTCTGTTATTTGTGTGATGAAAAGTGGTATAAGGGGCATAGATGCAAAGAAAAGAAGCTGTTTATGCTTATGGCTGATGAAGAAGAATCAGAGGAACAAGACCCAGAGTTAGAGAACAATGAAGAGAAGGGTGTTGCTGCTGGCTCTTTTTCCATTTCACTTCAAGCTTTGTCAGTTATGGTGGCAAATGGAGATAGGTTGAAAAGCACAGGAGTATGCTTGGGGGTGATGATAGATTGTCAAGGCAGGAAGATTATTACAGATCTATTACAGCTACCTATAACAGGCTGCTAAGTGGTACTAGGAGCAAATTGGCTCCGTACCCTAGGAGACATCATCTGAAATTTCAGGGAGCTAAGTATAAAGTTTACTGAAGATGGAGAATTACAAATCTTCAAGGGCCTTCAATCAGACAGTACACAATTGCTAGAGCCACACATCAAGGACATGAGACAAGGATCTCAAATCTATCTCATCCAACTATGTTCTACTCAGGTGAACTCAACAACAGAAGAAGAAGAAGATCCAGAGTTATCCACACTGTTGTACAAGTTCAACAATGAAGTAATGCAAATTCCAATTACCTTCAAGCCGAAAGACTTCATGTCTGTACTGTGGGATCCCGGGAAATTCAAAAAGGGAATAGGGAGCATAATACTTGCTGTGATACCTCTCTATTCCGTTCAACCAAGGAGGAGTATGCTTCCTTCTACAAGAACCTTACCTATGACGGGGGGAACATCTGCCAGTGAAGCATGTCTCGGTTGAAAGTTTAAAGAAATCAGAAGAAGTTGCTTCTGCCACTGTAAGGAAAGTGGACTATATGGTTGTTTACACTTTTGATCTTGTAGAAGCGGTTCACAAAGCTACTGGGAATCTTGAGGAGCTGTTGGAGGGATTTCCTATAGTTGTTGATGCAGGAAACGGAGCAGAAGGAATCTTTTGTCGAAAGGTACTTGAACCTCAAGGTGCAATTATTTCTTGCAACCAATTCTTGGAGCCTGATGGTATGCTTCCCAACCATATTCCCAATCCTAAAGACAAAAATGCAATGAAAACGATACCCCAGGCAGTCCAAGAGACTAAAGCGGATTTAAGCATCATCTTTGACAAGGATGTTGACAAAGCAGCTGCTGTAGATTCTAGTGGGCATGAATTCAACCTCAATCGACCAATTGCTTTAATGCCTGCTATTGCCCTTGAACAACATCCAGGAATCCAACTTCTCAGTATCACTCACTCCCAAATTTCAATTAAAATGATTTCTGTTGCTACTAACCTCGAAGAAGCTCTAAAAGGAACATTGACAGTTAGACCTTTTCCTCTTGGGACATCATTCAGTAGCAAGATGGAGAAACATTGTACTCATTTTTTGGGTGAAAAAATTGCATCAAATGAGGAAGTGAAGTCAAGGCTTGAGAAATTTTGGCTTGAAGAAACAGGTGTTCCTGGTATCTCTTCATTCCAAGAATGGCTTAAGATTAGTGTTGTTCTTTGGCAAACAGATGTTATTCACAGAGAGTGTGGCCAAGTCATTCCAACAACAAGAAGAAACCTCTATGCTTTCCAGTTGACTGCCAAGCCTAGTCTTGAGCTAATTTCAAGTAAGCATGCAACTGTTATTCCCTGTCTTGATGAACCAGATGCACACAAGGTACTGACTAGACTGAGGATGGTATGGGATCCAGGTCCTACTTCAGTTCAAGTGATAAATATTCATGTCATCACAACATTAGTACCACTTCAGGACACTACTATGAAGGTTGAAGCTATAAAGTCCTTAGTGGCAATTTTTAGGTCCGTGGGGCATTGTATGAACAAACAGTTCAGAATACCAGATGCCAATTCTCTAAAAAATACAACAGCAGTTATGGGTAATGATGAAGGTGGAAATGATCTCCCCGATGTGAGTACAGAGAGTGCAGAGCTCACTCAAGCTACTAAAATCAGAAGGGATGGTCTCATGATATGGGATCCAGGTATCTTTTCGTCATTTTTGACCTTGAGACAAGGTCAATTTAAGGAGAAGGGAGTTGATGCATTCCCAGTATCAACCACCATGCCTGGGTGCATCTGGGTGCATCAGTTAGTTTCCATAAAGTTGAGCCACACCCCCCCCAATCAGCCACATCATCATGAATCAGCCACATCAGCCTCTGACAGACAGTTATACAGCCTGTCCTTCAAGGCTGGATGAGCAACTGCATATAAAATGAGAAGGAGAGAATTAGAAAGTTATGTGTGAGCTTGTATTTCTTTCATAGTGCAATTTACTACAGCTTTTACCAGCAATTTTTCTACAATTTCCTTTGTAGATCTGTTCTTCCATTCAATAAAGTAGTTTCTTCTCCAATTTGCTTGCTATTGTGTCAAATACGATGAAATCACCACCTGTTCCTGGAAATTTAGGTCGAGGACCTACCAGATCGATTAATGCCGAGATGGCATGATCGGTGAGGAAGAAGCCTCACAGTAGAATGAGTTGCCGACGGTGGTCGTCAACAAGGAGTCGCCATGGCGTTGGAGAGCGGATCTATTGGAGAAAGGAAGGAGAAGAAGAAAATGGGAAGGTTCAGTTGACCATGGGGCAGAGCTTTGCCATCATGGTGAGTGATGATTTAGGGAGGGCATCGGCTAGACGGCGAAGGCGGTAGTGGCCGTTACAATTGGACGGCGGAGGGTTGGCCGGAGTAGGTCGGTGGAATGGACAACGGTGATGACACAACTAGGTCGGTGGAAGAAGGCTCCGGATCCTTCTACAAGGATGGGGGTCGTCGCCGGTGAGGAATGCTGCTCCGCTCGTCCTCCTGTAAATGAAATTAAAGAAGAAGAGAAAAAGAAGAAGGAATGAGTTACGCGAGTTATGAGCTGAAGATTTTGGATCGGTCAATATTGACCGGTCATGGCATGGGCTCTGCTGGTGGCCTGGCATTTTGGTCCAACGTGGGCCTTAGGCAGTATAGCAAGGCTATAATATGTGGGCTTGTTTTGGAAGCAAGGTTGAGTTATTTAGGACAAAAAAAGAAAAAAAGTGAAATAGAGGGTTAGTTGAGATGGCTCTGGGGTGGCTTTATGTGTAGGGAATGCTAACATGTGGCTTAGCTCAAACTAAGAGAACTTAAATTATAGTAGATGGATTCAAGGAAGGGACTATGACCTGGCCCAAGAGTTTCAACTCATAACTTAGTCTAAATATAATAGATACTAAATCAATAGCTAATAAGATAGTTAATCAAGATCTAACAGATAATTAGGATGAAAATAGGTCAATAGAAATTTATTGAAATTGGAAAATAGGGGTTACAAGTCTACCCTCCTTAAAAAAATTTCGTCTTCAAAATTTAAGGAGTGCAAATAGCCAAGTACATCAAAATCACTTAAACAAGTGCATGTATTTCTCCCTCGTCTCATACTCTCTCTCCCATGTAGACTTCCCAGGAGAGTGGTGCCTCCAAGCTACTCTGACTAATGCTATGGTCTAGCTCCGCAACTGCTTCTCCCTGCGATCCATGCTCTCCACAGGCTGCTCCTCATATATGAGATTGGGTCCTACCACAAGCTCCGAATGGTCTACAATATGGCTGGGATATGCAATGTACCGTTTGAGCTGGAAAACATGGAAGACATTGTGGACCCCGTCCAGACTAGGTGGAAGTGCCAACCTATATGCCACTGGTCCTACTATCTCCATTATCTCAAATGGACCAATGTACCAAGGACTGATCTTCTTTCTTCCCGAACCTGATAGTGCATCGGGTAGAGGATATCCTCAGGAAAATATAGTCTCTAACAACAAACTCTAGAGGCCTGCGATGACTGTCTTCCCAGTGCTTCTATATATCATGAGCCACTCTGAGTCTGTCCCTGATCAATCTGACCTTCTCGGCTGCATCTACTATCATCTCTGGCCCTAGCAATACTCTCTCTCCCACATCATCCCAAGATAAAGGCGTCCGACACAGTCGGCTATAAGTACCTAAAAAGGTGTCATGCCTATAATAGCCTGATAACTATTGTTATAGGCAAACTCTACCAGATGTAAATGGTCTTTACAAGACCCTCCAAAATCCAAGGCACAGACCCTCAACATATCCTCTAATGGACTGTCCATCTGTCTGTGGGTGATAAGTAGCATTGAACGTCAACTGGGTGCCCAAATTCTGCTACAAACTCTTAGTGTGAAGTAAACCTGCTATCTCTGTCTGAAACGATGCTGACCGGAACCCCATGAATCTGCACAATCTGCCTCATGTAGAGCTCTTCTACTTTCTCAGTCGACAATCCTACCTTGAATGGAATAAAGTGAGATAATTTTGTCAGTCTATTCACTATGACCCATATAGCATCTTTCCCGCCGGGTGTTCGTGGTAAGCCTGAGACAAAATCCATAGTTATATGCTCCAACTTTCATTCGGGAATATATAAAGTCTTGAGTAGTCTCCCAGGTCTTTGACGTTTAGCTTTAACCTGCTGGCATAGCAAACGTCAAGAGACAAATCTGGCTACTTCTCTCTTTATCACATACGACCATACATGCTCACGAAGATCCTTGTACATCTTCGTTTCCCCTGGGTGGATAGAATATTGTGACTGATGAGCCTCCTTCATAACTTCCTCTCTCAAGCTACCCTTAGGCACACACAACCGAGTACTATGCCTAAGTAATCCACCCTCTGCACATGAATCCGAAGGTTACAGATTCCCTCATCAAGAAACTGGGCCTCCATAATCTTCTCCATCAATCCAGACTGAATCTTCATATTCATCATTTATCCCTCAACTCCTGGAATAATGACCTCAATCCCCAAGCTCTATATGTCCTCTAGAAGATGTCTCACCATAGTCAGAAACTTAGCCATAGGATATCTATCATGAGTGCGTTAGCTACAACATTCGCCTTCCCTAGATGATATTGTAGATTGATGTTAAAGTCCTTCATAAGCTCCATCTACCTTCTTTGTCTCATATTCTGTTCTTTCTGAGTGAAGACATATATATTTTAGTCTTTTATGATCTGTAAATATGTTCACTCTTTTCCCATAAAGATAGTGCTTCCAAAACTTTAAGGCAAATATGACCGTTGCAAGTTCCAGGTCATGGGTTGGATAGTTCTTCTCATGTGGCCTCAGCTATCGAAAAGCATATGATATTACCCTTTTATTCTGCTCCAGTACACACCCCAGTCCATTTTCTGATGCATCACTGTATATAGAGAATCCCCCTGATCCAGATGGTAAGGGTAGGATAGGAGCCATAGTCAATCTCTTCTTCAATTCCTCGAAAGCTACATGTCAAGCCTCTGTCCAAACAAACTCCTCATCCTTCCGAATGAGCCTGGTCATAGGTTCTACAATCTTAGCAAAATCCTGTACAAACTTCTTGTAATACCCTGCCAGTCCCAAGAAGCTTCTGATTTCTGCCACCGAGCTGGAAGTCGCCCATGACTTTACTGCCTCTATCTTCTTTGGTTCCACTGCGTCTCCAGTCACCATGTTGTTAGCCCAATGATTACATCGTGTTTTTGAATATGGCTAATTAATTAAGTTTAACATAATGATGTCATTAATATTCATATACTCACTATCATGTTGCTACTTAAATTTAGCATTGTCTTAATTGTTCTATATTATATTACTACGATTTTATCGTACTATAACATATTGTTTTGCTCGTTTAACATGCATTTGTTGACATGCAGTAAGCATGCTCAAACATGATCAAACCAGGACATACGCAATGGAAAATTAATGATGAGCCCAAGATGGCATCTTATAAGAAGATTTCTCTGAACCGCCTAGCGACCTATCCGGGGCCACGCATTGGGGGTTCCGCTGCCTGGTCAGCGGACATGGGTCGAAGGGGCATCACCCACCATAGGGGTTCGGGGCGAAGCCCCCGAAAGGTATTCAGTTTTTCAGATCTATGTATCTTTGGACAACTACTGTCAAGGAAAAAGAAGTCTTCAGGTCTGCTTAAATATCAGAAGAAAGGCGTCATCAAAGGGCTCTTAGTTTTCCTATTTGTTCTAAGTCTGTAATTTTCAATTTATTGAGTCTAGGAGAATGTGTACGTTGAGTCGCACTGTGTCATCTCAACCCCTAGACATATCTCTCCAAGCTCTACCATACAAACGGACAAATTCCTAACCAAACCAAACCAATGCTAGTCATATAGAGCTTCTGGCCCACGGAACACAAAGTTCGGGTAAAACTTTGTCTAAGGCAGAGTTCGGGCCGAACTCTGCCCCCTGATTTTCAGCACCCTAATTTTTTGGGCCTACTTGATACATGCTGTCCAACGTTCAAAAATTGAATTCTTGAGATAGAATTCGGGCCGAACTCTGCCTCCCCAGAGTAGTATAAATGGAGCTTGAATTCTCTCATTTCAGATCATCTCTTACCTTTAAATATTCAAGATTTTTAAGCTCTACTACTCCAATCCTCATTCTTCCATATCTCCTAGGCTACAACTTTCCTTAGTCCTAGGTGCTCAGTACGATATCAGCTAGAAGTTGTGTGCAAGAGTGAAAGAAAGATCACTTAGAAAATTCTAGGTCTCGCTTTCCACGAAGTTAAAGTGTTCGAGCGCTTCGATCTAAAAGCTCGTGTTTTGTAAAAAAGTTTGCAAGCTCTTCGGACTAAAGGCACGTGGTGTATGCTATTTCATAAATAGTGGATTTCAATCCCGAGCGAGAGTTTTCAGGCCTGGACTAGTCCTCCACGAAGGAAACCAAGTTAAAATTGCTGTATTTGCGTATGCTCTTCCGATCTCTATTTATTTCTGTATTTCTCTTTGATTACTTACTCTCTTGATAGTTGTTTTCTGGAGGTGATATAGAGTTGAATTTTTAATTGGTTATTATCGACACAAACTCTATTCACCCCCTCTAGAGTTGCCTACATGTAACTTCAATTGGTATCAGAGTAAGGACTCTATTGTTATGCTTAACATCCTTAGAGTAGATCCTTGTTTATTTTTCTATGGCATCATATTTCTCCTCCTCCGATAAAGAGGGTTTTACTTCTAGTAGCATGGACAATCATGTTTCTTCTAAATGCAAGAAATGCTCTAAGTGGAAAGCTATAGCTAAACAGTCCTTAGAGATTCTTGAAGACTTTTATTCTACAAATGAAGAACTTTCAGAAAAGGTCATTCATTTAGAAGAATCTAATGAGTTGTTGAGAAATGAAAACAATGATTTATTATCTAGACTTGACTCTCAAAACACATCTTGTGTTTCTTTAAAGAGTTTGAAAAAGGCTTTAATTTTGAAAATCAAATCTCTTTCCTCATCAATAGAAGATCTTAAGAAGCAAGGACATGAGCTAAATCATTTGCATGATTCTTCTATTCAGTCTTTAAAGAAACAAAATGATGATTTATTTCTAGAATTGCTTTATTTGAAAAAGAGAATTATGCTTTAAATGCTAAATTTGATTATCTTACCTGTTTGCATAATGATTTGCTATTAGAACATGATATTCTTAAGACAAAATCCATGCATGCTCACTCTAGAGATATTCATCATTCTAGTATGTCACATGTTCATAATTATGCTCATTCCGATACATGTGCACACATTAGTATTAGGTGCTTCTATTGCTCTCGTATTGGACACATGAGTGTAACTTGTCTTATCTACCAATGCTAGAGTAAATAGTATAGGGTCCCTAAAGCTAAAAAATGTGAATCCAAGTTTATTTGGATAGCAAAGTCTTCGCCTAATGTTGTAGGTGGAGCTACTTGTATCGGGACATAGCACCAAGGAGCGTGTTGGTGGTTGCAAAGCTCAAAGGTCGTCTTCCAAGTAATTGCACCAACACAAGTGTGTCCACTAGAGCCACTTTGGTAACATGCTAAATGATTCTCTTTAATGGTTTATATTTGTAAAATCTAGCTTGTTTCTCTTGATGTCATGCTACTAGCTCACATTGATATCCTTTAGTTGCTTATTATATAAATCAATGTGAGACATAATACTAGCATGCTTAGTTAATTTTCTTACTATTTCTTTTATCTAGCATGACTAATTACTTAGCTTAAATGATTAGTTCACACTATGTAGTTTATCACTCATTTTCTATTAGTGACACACATTTATATATGCATGCTCGTTATTCTTAATCTTTATTTATAAGGCATGCATATTACTCTAGTCCATAGGACCGTGGTTTTGATTTAAGTTAATATGATTTTAACTCTCCGTCCTTAAAGTTTTGACATAGGTACTTCTTGCCGATTTGTATTTAATATGTCATATTTATCTTAATCGGTATTTGTGAATATATGTGTTTAGCACAAACTTCTTATCACTTGACAATTATACACTTATACTTCCATTTTAACCTTGTGCTTACATAATATATTCATTATTGTTTTTCATGTTTTATTTTGATTAAACCTCTTATGAATCAATTATGTATTTGTCTAATAAAGCCTATTTATACGTGGTTTTGAATTTGTGATAGTTTTTCAAACATTCATTAAGGATACATAACTATATTCATTAAATCTCCATTTACATGCAGATCATGTATTTCTTATATTGATATTTTTTTGTATAAATAACTTTATGTGGGCATATGAGTTAAGCTCAAGTTTTATATTATTCTGAAGAGTATCTATTCATACTTGTGCTAACTTCATACTTTATCTATTGATTCTTTTGACCAAATTTGTGTTATCTTTTCTTGAATCAATTAGCTTCCTCCTTAAAGCTTTCTTTTGATAATATCTTCTTACCTCTTAGGTGACTTTATGGACACATGTCTTTTACTTGATTCTTGAATATTTTCATATATGCCTATTGGATATATATTTTCATATATGCCTATTGGATACTAATAAAACTATATATATATATATATGCCTATTGTATATATATATATATATATATATATATATATATATATATATATATATATATATATATATATATATATATATATATATATATATATAGTTTTATCTATGCGATTCCAACTGTTGATATTTATTTATTCAATACTTTTAAGTTGGAATGTTGAGAGAAAATATTTATTAGTATCTTGTTCATAACTTTTATAGAAGTTCTTTTAAAGATTGCATGGTTTTGTGCTTTACCTTACTTGTTTAAATCACCGTACTTATTAGTGCACATTTTGATTATGTATCTTCTATATATTTATCTCCATAAGTGCACTATGAAAATGTTTGTTTTGAAAATATTCTTAGCAAATTTTGATGATCATTCTTTGATTATTATTTGGGTATTTACCTTTCTTATACTTTGGGTTTTTGGATCTTGATGTTGTTTGATGATACTGCATATATTCCTTTAAATTTAAGTTCTTAAAAGTAAAGAACATTTTAGGATCAAGCCAAAAGGGTCCTTCTGTCATACAAGTGTAAATAGCCTAGAGCGACACAGTTTACTACTCTTCGGACTACCGTTAGCTGGGAACCGGCCCCTACAGCTAACCCAAAGTGATCAATACTTTATAGACTTAAGATTTATTAAGGTATACTTGCAACCATGGATCCAATGTACTGTACCCGGTCCCCTAAGTTTCAGAATACATCATCATATCTAGCCTTATATTTTAAGCTATAAATATTTTATTATTATTGCCCAATGATGTTTTTGTAGCATATGAGAATACATGTAATTGATATATCATACTTCTCATGTCCTTAGCTACTATGGTTTGAGCTTATGTGTTGAAATTTTCCATTTCCAGAGAATATACCTATTTCATAATGGCTATAATATTTTGCATTCTCTAGATCGATATATTATTTCATTATCTTCGGTTAACCTCAATACTTGGCAAAGAGATTTGTTTCATTATATTTTCATGAATATCTTTTTAGCCTCATTTTGAGAAAAGCATAACTCTGCTATTTAAGTTATCCTCTTGCTCTTATTCTTGCTTAGTAAAGGGTCTATAAAGCATTTTGATTATTCAAAATGTATTATCCTTAGTGTGAACTCTATGCTTAAGCATGTATTTTAGTGTTAGTGTCTTAAGATTTAATGAGCACATTTATCCTGTTAATGGCCTATCTCATTAATCTTAATTAGTTATGTAGCTTGCTTATTTACGATGTATTGTTAAGCTACATAATTTTTGTTCACTTTCACTCATCTAGCTATCTTCTTGAATTTCAATCTATATGTGATATGCTAGTTTACAAAAACAAGATTTATGAATTTTCTTGATGAAATTTGTATTCTATTTTAGATACATATGTTTGGTCTCTAAAATTTGTTTGACAAATTTTTTTTAATCTTGTTTCCATTGAGGTTTGTGATTCATCGCCTTAACTTCCTTCCGCACTAGTCATTAGTAAGCATCTCTTAAATTTATCTCATCTTTGAGTCATAATTTTATCGTATTATCATATTACATCTCTTTAGATTAAATCTGCAATAATTTAAATGAGATTGACTCTTTCTCCATATTTTCCATCGATTTGTAAGATTTTATTATAAATATGAATTTGTGATTTTCTCTTGATGAGATTCGTTGGATTATGTTTACTTTTATTGATAAATAATCCTAATGGTTGAGTAGTTCTATATTATCTAATTATATGGTTATCAAGTTAATTTATTACTCTACTTTGACTACTCATGGATTATCACATATGCTCTTTGCTATTTGAACTTCATTGGTTTCTCTTTTAGTATTAGTAATGTTGGATTATTACCCGTTGATGGGTACATATGTGGTAAAACATACATAGTCCATGCAAAGTAATAAATTGGTTGATTCGTTCTTAATTAGATAATCTTGGAATGATTTTTTAGTTTTATTTTTTTGAGCTATATTATGATTCTCATCATAATTGTTTTAATGGACCTTATTTCTTTTCATGATGGTCTACTTCTCAAAAGGTAACATGCATTGATATATCATATTTAAATATGAGATTCTTCTATATAGGCTAATGTATGTCATCTTTTGATTAAATATGCTTAATTAAAATATTATTTTGATCATTCATCTTTAGTGGCTATTAAGTGGATATCTCTTCTTGACGAAAGATGACATTATTCATTTTATGACGATTTTATACCCTTATATGCATTAAGCTAGTGGGAGAAATCCATAGTTGATTTATCCCTAGATCTTGATGTTATTATTTTTTATGCTATAAGTGCTTTGGAACTAGATACGCATATTTTGAGGAGGAGCACATTAATTTGTCTGATTCATTTATACCCTTTAATATGTCGTATACCTAATTCATCTTAGACCCATATGTATGTCGGCGAGCAAGAGAGAAGATGAACTTCGTGTTGCCACATGTAACGCGGCATAGGGTTATAAGACTCTCAAGAAGTCATCCAAGAATCCTTCCGTACCGGCCACTAAGCCCAAGAAGCGGCCCGATAGTAGCAAGGCAAAGGTACCCAGCACAGGTGTGTTCCAAGGCACACGTTTGAAATCTCTATTGGGTGCCACGTCAGATGTCGGGGGTAGCCAACCTCCCACTATTCATGACAACGCCATGTTCGAATCTGAGGAGGAGCCATACGATACGGATGCCTCCACATGTGCAGCAAGCCACTAGACTGGGGGTAGCAACCGCAATGAGTCTGAGGAAGACCGTAACCTCTCAGTCTATCCTCAGGACGACAAGGCTCAGGCATCTAAGTCAGAGAGCGAACGATCTACTGTCCCTCCACCCATCCACACACAAGGTCTGTATTTATGGCTGAGGGGATGAGGCGGACAATAGCGAAGCGCCTTACCAGATGAAACGTATCGAAGCTCTCGAGATGAGCCTGGATACGTTAAATGCCACAATAAAGACTCTGTCTTCTCTCATGCTGGAGATCAAGAGGAATTTGGTACCCACTGTCTCCACACCTATGCCTGGTCCAGCAGCCAATAATGGATCTAGCAAACTGCCCGCCATCCATCAGGCGGGACCATCGTCGTCTACTCCATCGACTATAGGCCCGACAATGTCAACCGAGATATAGCAGGACATCAAGGAACTATATGCTCTCTACAATGCCAAAGAGAACCAAGCAACACTTCGAAAGATGGGAATTCGGCAGCCATATCCTACCGAGTGGGACAACGTAGTTTATCTTCCCAAGTACAATCCGCAGACGCTCACGCCTTACGGGAGAAAGGAATCTCCCCGACGATACTTGAGGTACTTTGCCTCAGCGACAGGGCACTTACCGAAGGACAACGCCTTCCTTACCAACATCTTCATAGGAGATCTGCAGGGGGTAGCTTATGAATGGTTCTGCAGCCTTCCGAATGACTTATTTCATCGTTCGAGGACCTGAAGAATCTATTCATAGATCGATTCTATGAAGGAGGGATGGACATGACAATATCAACTCTCATGGAGGTCGTCCAGAGAGATAAGGAGCCAGTCTGTGCATACATTGAGCGCTTTTGTCAGACAGTCTTAAGGCTACCGTCTGGTATGCCCTAGCCCATGTTTATGGACTCATGCCGCAAGAACATGCTTCCTGCGATAAAATTGTGGCACAGTGCACCTTGAACAGAGTGGACGCCTTTCATTGTAGAGGCGGATGTGGCACAAAAGAAAGCCCAGGATGTGCAGATTTTGGGACTGAACTTTCCTTCTCTCGAAGACAAGGGAAGACGTTCGTCTAGCAACAACCCCAAGGACGTTAAAGTCAAGCAGGCCATGACCGTCAACATCTCCAAAGGTTCGGTAACCATGAATCCTAAGTCTGCAGAAGCGCAGAAGCTAAGGGAGACTTACTCCTTCAACGACGAGGATACGATGTAACTCTTTAATATGCTGACGAAGAGTGGCAAGCTGTCTCTCCCAACACCAAAGCGCTCCGATGAAGTGAGGAAGGTGGACAACCCTAAATACTGCCATTATCATCAGTATGTCCACCATTCGATACGAGATTGCTACATGTTGAAAGGACAAATTCAGTGCCTCATCGACGCCAAAGTCATATCACTTGACTATGAAGAAAATACTGTCATGACTAACATGGTTACTCTCCAGTTTGGAAGTTTCCAACCACGGAGGTACAGGACGGAGTCATCCCCATCCGAGGGCAACAATAGAAGTAGTCAATCTTCCACCAGCGTGTGACAATGCTCAAGGGCTCATCCCGTTCTCCACACCATGAGACGAGGTCATGTGGGTCCACCCCGACCTTACTTCTGATATGATGGTGCCTACAACCCCTTCTGTCAAAGAGAAAAAGGTCATGGTCTCGGCTTCGACCGATGACACCTTGGTGACCACTCGCTCAACGCAGCAGCAAGAGGAGAACAAGGCTCCAGAGGAGGCAGCGCCTCCACCAAGTACAGCCCATGTTCCTGATGTATCAGAGGCAGGCCCATCTCAGACTCCTACTGCAGATAGGTAGAAGCAAAAGGAGGTTCGCTTTGACAAGCCTCTCAGAAAAGACTCGGCAGTAGGGCCTATCAAAACCTACAACTTCGACATACTAGCGCAGCTAGCCAACACCCCGGCTAGATTGTCACTTTTCAAGACCGTCCGTCTCTCCAAAGAGACCCGAGATGCACTCAGCGAAGCTTTGCAGAACATTGAGTCCTTCCTCACTCAGGTGCGACCACAAAAGGAAGACCCTACGGCCTTCCCACATTGTCACAACATGGTCGAAGTGATCCCCAATATCACCTTCACCCAACAAGACATGCTGCTGAAGAACAATCGACATAATAGCCCTCTATACTATACAGTGTATGTCGGTGCCGTTAGAGCCGATCGCATCCAAATCGACACGGGCTCCTCTCTCAGCATCAACATAAGGAGTCTGCTCCAAACTAGGGATTCCGATGTATCGGCTGACTGCATCAAACACAAAAGTCAGCGGCTTCAACGCAAGGAAGAGCGAGCCTCTGGGCAAAATTTGCTTGAAGTGCCAAATCGGCGGTCTCCACACCGAAGTGACTTGCTATGTCATTGACGCTGACATAAGTTACAACATGCTGTTTGGACGACCATGGATCCATGAGTACATGATCGTTCCTTCCACCCTCCATTAGTGCATGAAGTACGTGGCCAGCGACGGGACTATCAAGACCATGTTCGCTGACATCGACCCATTCCGGGGACTTGAAGCCTACTGTGCGGATGCTGATCTATACAAGTCAGTCCCTTGGGACAATGAGGGCAATGATGTTGATGACGAGGCATAGACGACCTCAGGAAGCACAGCGGTTGCCGAAGAACCTCTAAAGGTTCGACTGAAGGGAAGACCCCCAAGGTGTCTGCGTCTCTCATCGTCAAGCTCCGAGGCAGAGCACCACCTTTGCCCTCAGTAACGTTAGATGATGGCTAAGAGCCTATGCGCTTAAGGCTACCTTAGAGGTCCCCAAGGCCGACCATGAAGGCGCAAGAGCCTCCGACCGCGACCCCTTTGGTGATCAAACTAAAAGGGAAGCGTCCTCCTCCTTCTCCCTCGACAGCCCTAGTCCTCAACGATGAGGAGCTAGGAGACTACATTTGCGCTAATACGGAAGCATACTCTTTTGATGATGTAATCCCTCAGGATAAAATCTCTCATTTTATTAATAGAAAGTTGTCTTCGAATTACTCTTGTGCATATTGGAACAGTAGATATTTCCTAGACAACTCCCTATGTAAGCTATAAATGCAAGTACAACCGCCAACCATGCAAGCCAAGTTGTCCCCTCCCGGGGCGCCTACTTCTTCGTTCCAGCAAGAAGAAAAGAAAAGGAATCCATCTTCTTTGGTCGAGTGGAGCATCCTCAGCGACTAGCTCCCGAAGATCTAGAATTCGACAGCGACAAAATGTAGCTCTACTACCATGCTTCTCAGCCTAAATACCTTATGCAGAAGATGGGTTACGACCTGAACAGCAACAAAAGGCTCAACTATGGTAAAGGTCGGCGCCTTCCCTTACGGATTCAAGCTCCGAAGGGAAAGGCCCAAAACTATTACCAGCACACCCACCGGGGGTTGGATTATATTACGCCCACTTCTAATTCAGAAGGCTCGGAGACAGAAGTCATGATGCACTCACACTCTTCTGACTCCTCAACCTGGGACTCCGATACTAGTACCAGCCAGGTCTTCAAAAGGATGATGTCAGCTAACATGTCCTCTACAAGCCCTCCAGTCAAAGACAAAGACCAGGCGGTCGAGTACTTCAAAGATGAACCTTGGGCTCAACTCCTGGGGTCTCAATGGAAATGGCGTTTCGAGCAGCACGAACCTCCCACAGAAGATGAAGTTATCCAGGTCGAATTGGAAAACGAGGCCTCCTCGAAGCCCATCTTCATCAGCAAGAGTCTGACAGAAGAAGACAAGCAATCTCTGATACAACTTATCCAAGAATACATCGACGTCTTCGCTTGGAGATACGAGGATATGCTGGATCTAGACCCGCAGGCTGCCATGCATCGCCTCAACATCTTGCGCAATGTCAAGCCTGTTAAGCAAGAACAACGTCGATTTCGTCCGAACATCATGGATGCTATCGAAGAAGAAGTCGACAAACTCATCGAGAGTGGCTTCATCCGTGAAGAGCAACATCCAGATTGGGTGGCAAACGTCGTCCCGGTCACCAAGAAGAATGAGAAGATACGAATTTGTATAGACTTCAGGGATCTCAATTCAGCTTGTCCTAAAGACGAATTTCCCCTACCTATCACTGATGTGATGATTGACAACACTTGTGGCTTCAAGCGTATGTCATTCATGGATAGTTTCTCTGCCTACAACCAGATCAAGATGCTCCCCAAAGACGAGAAGCATACCACATTTCAGACTCCAAAATGGGTGTACTGTTACACGATAATGCCCTTTGGATTGAAGAATGCGGGAGCAACATACCAGAGGGCTATGAGCATGATATTCCGCAAGTATCTCCGGAAGACGGTCGAGTGTTATGTCCATGACATTACCGTTAAGAGCGAGGACAAGTCCAACCACTTGGACGACCTACGGACGGTGTTCGATCTAATGCGAATGCATCAACTAAAGATGAATCCGACCATGTCCTTCCAAGGCGTTTCCAGCGGCAAGTTCTTGGGCTTCATCATCACAACAAAGGGAATTCACATTGATCCAAAGAAGACTAAGGCAATTCTGGACATAGCTCCTCCAAGAAATCTCCGAGAGCTTCGAGGATTGCAAGGGCGCTTGGCGTATATCAGAAGATTCATAGAGAATCTTTCCGGTAAATGTCAACCCTTCACCAAGTTAATGAAGGAAGGGGTCTCCTTTGTATGGACCGAAGAATGCCAACACGTATTCGACGACATCAAAAAGTACCTCACCAGTCCTCCCGTACTAGTAGCACCAGTCGTGGGAAATCCCTTTCTACTATACGTCCGAGCTATGGACCATTCTCTTGGTGCCTTACTAGCCCAAAAGAATAGTAAAAGCCACGAGAAGACGATATACTATCTCAGTCGAACCATGATTGGAGCCGAACATCGGTATAATCCTATTGAGAAAGAGTACCTTGCCCTTCATTTTGCCATTCAGAAGATACGGCACTATGTGACTGGACAGACAATCTATGTCGTGTCCCGGATCAATCCCTTAAGAGTCCTTATGACGAAGCCAGGGGCATTAAACTCACGATTTGCCATGTAGGCAATCCTTCTGATTCCCTATGATATGGTGTTCGTCCCGTAGAAGGCAGTCAAAGGCCAAGAGCTAGCAGATTTCTTGGCAGCACATCATGTGCCAGAGACATCAAGACTCTATGAAGAGATCCCCGACGATGTTCTGGAGTCCAATACAGTCTTAGACAACTCAGTTTGGTACATGTTCTTCGACGGAGCCTCGAGAACGGGACCAAAGGGTGATTTTGTCGTAGGGGTCGGGATCATCCTCATTACTTACGACGGTCTGGTTATCAATCGCATATATTTCCTCATGGAGTCGTGCACCAACAATGCTGCGGAGTATAACGCTCTCATCATTGGGCTCCAACTCGCTAAACAGCTGGGGGTTGACTATATCGAGGCCTATGCAGACTCGAAGTTAATCATCAGCCAGGTTCGTGGGCAGTACGAGGTTCGACATGAAGACCTGATCCCCTACCACCAGGCTGCGATCGACATCATCTCCACCTTTACAGGGTTCTTTATAAAACATGTGTCGCACCTATAAAACTTGGAGGCCGATGCACTAGTTGGTCTCGCTACTTCGCTGGCTGCCCCCGTTGGGTCCCAATATACCGTTACGGTAATGGGACGGGAGCTAGTCTTTCCAAAGAACGCTCTGCACATATGTTAAAGCTACTCGCTACAAGCAGATACTGACACTCAAGATTGGCGATTCCCATTCATAGACTATGCAGACTACGGGATCCTGTCTACAGACCCAAAGGAAGCAGCTTCCATCATAAGACACTCACTCCGATTCTTCTATGACACAACCACCAAAATACTATATCGTCATTCATACGATGGACTCCTCCTACGGTGTTTGTCTCAGATAGGCGCAAGAGGCACTCCAAGAGGCGCATGATGGGACCTACGGAGCCCATCAGACTGGTCCTAAGTGTAGTGCTCCGTCCCTACATCGTGCCCCGTACTCTGTCCATGGGGTGCGCGAGAAAGGAACATTGTCGCTATCGATTCGGTCGGGACCGATAGGTCTGGATCGACCGAGTCGATCGAACGGGAACGGTTGAATTAAGATCCATTCCTCGTTATAGAATGTCTTCTTCGGAACCAAGTCCCATATTCAGCGGGCTGCGCCTCGAGGATTGACACTGCGGCTGAGTCGGGAGAGACCTCCTGTTGCTCTGCTTTTCACGCCGCTTGCGTTGGTTTTGGCTTTGTTTTCTGAATGCGTTTTCGTGAATGTTTTCGATGGTTTTCATGGCTTGCATTTCAAACTCGCATTTCCTATCGAACTCCTTGAATAATGCAGTATTCTAATCGGTTGCTTATGCGATTTCAGGGAATCGCGTAGGCGACGTCTAGCACGACCAACAAGTTCTCTCGCCGAAGTAAAAACAAGGTGAGTGGCTGACCCTTCTCTTCTCGACCCTTTCTTGGGCAAATCGATAGTGTTGTTACGGATGAAACAATGAATGCAAGGCCACGAACACGATGAAAATGAACAAGTTTCAAATAAAATGTAGGCTATATCTTCATAACTAAAAAGAATTGTCTTTGTACGGTCATTGGACAACTCGTGCACGAGGAACGGCTTCCTCGAGCGATACCCCGAGACACGGGATCGTTTTGGCCTAGGAGGAAGCAAAAGATAGCTGTGCTCAACGAAAGCAAAGATATGGTTAGTCGGGAGAACTTGCAGCGGGGCTCGCTACCCGCGCTGAAAGGGTCGCCGTCTAACCCAGCTATAGTCCAAATATGGCTTGTGGTGCCAGTGACCTTCACGAACACAAATTTGCATACGAAAATGATAACAACTAACAGGGAAGAACATTGTAAGTCTCAAAGGCGCGGTACGGTCCGCCGGGGGTAAGTTTCAAAGTAAATTACATTATGCTTGTCATTTCTCGCTTGAAATCATTAGGATGGTTAGAAACATTCATGAACTAAGTCATATAAACTCATGCAACCAAATGAGAGCTTGGAACTTAACTTATCACGCACCAATACAAAGTGTAATGTACTGATCCTCGCCCTCCACACAGGTACACCGAACCACGAAGGGCGTGCCACCTAAAATCCCAAGGCGGCGTGGACACTTTTGAAGCCTCATTCGTGTAAAGGCTTGGTTCTGAATTCCTTTTTGAAGAATCCGCATTCAGTACAAAAGAAGACCGATGGCGGCTCGGCTTCCCTCAATTGCAGGTGGAAAGTGTTACTATTTTGCTTGTAAAATGGGATGTAATGTATGGAACGACTATCTCATCGGCGTTCATTTTGTAAGTCGAGTCATATTGTACCCCGCGCGGCAATGAATGTAATGAAGTCAATGTAAATGAAGTTTTATCAATGAAAAAGTCTACTTCTATTTTAAATGTGTTATTCAATTTCTCTGCGTACTCTAACTTGATGTTGTGTTTCGGATAACCTTATGACTATGCCTTGTGCGATCGCAACTTAGGTTTGCACGGCATCACGCCCGGGGGATGACTATCGATTTTACGGAATCGGGACGTGACAATAATGGTATCAGAGCACGGCTTTACATCCTTTAGCCTCGTGTCTAGAGTTCCAAACCTTTGACCTCGCATCGATAAGATAAATTGTTCCATACAATGAGTCCGTAATAATTTGTGACTGATACAATTGCCTTTGTATCGCAGATGTGACGGAGCCCACGGCCGAACAAGAACAGAGCGCTTCTAGCGGCTTTAGTAGTTCGCATCGTCCGTGGGCCGGACCTTCCAACGATACCATCGAAAGGATGCTGCGCATGATGGAGGCGCAGCAAAATCAGTCCTAGAACCGACATCAACAGGTAGAGGAACGATAGGCCCAGTTCGAAGCTCGCTTCGACGCGCACGCGAAACTTCAACAAAAGCAACTGGATACCCTGCAGCAGATCGTCCAAACAATGGCGGCCAACAGAAATTCTGCGACTGCGCCTACCGTCACCGCACCTACTGCCACCGGGCCGACGATCCAACCCATTGAAGTCGACACGACGGAGCCCGAGCATCAACCAGCAACACTGAAAAAGTACAACTTTGAAGTGTCAAAATTCAAGAAAGCGTGCCGCACTTCCTTCAGCGGCTCCGAGGGTCCCTCCATGGCAATCGACTGGTAGGAAGAGCTGGAAGATCACTTCGAGCTGCTCGGCATTGAAGAATCCAAGCAAGTCGCCTGCGCACAACTTCAGCTACGGTTGAATGCGCATGACTGGTGGGCCGTACATAAGCGAGCGATCCGACGCAACAACAACTCAGCGCCGATCTCTTGTGCCATGTTCCGCAAAGCCTTTGAAGTCGAGTACCTTCCGTCAGCCGTTTGTCAAGCGAAGGAGAATAAATTCATGCAGTTGAGGCAGGGAAATCGGACAGTAGAACAGTACGTCGCAGAATTCAACAAGTTATCAATGTTTGCTAGTGCGTTTCTGCCTACAGAAGAGTGTCGCGTGCGACGGTTCGAAGTGGGTCTGCGACACTCTATCGGTGCGCATGTCGGGGTCCCGGAGTACAAGACCGTGGGCGAGGCTCTGAATCACGCGCTCCGTCTTGAAAAATTGCATCCTTTCGGTGCTGACGACGTTGTGCGCCACTCAAATCACAAACGTCCTAGCTATACGGGAGGCAACAATCACACAACAAAGCGTCCGAACAATGGGGGCTACCAAGGACAAAGCACTAGGTCTCGTTGCACAAAATGTAATTACGTCGGACACGATGCCAGCGAGTGCCGTACACTGAACATCGACTGTCACTCTTGCGAGAAAAAGGGATAATATGCTAAAGATTGTCGTTCCCGACCGCAACGACAAGATGTGCTGCCACAATCAAATATCAAAATCGGGGCCCAGTTCCTCGATCTCCTCAGCCCACTCAATCCAACAACCAAGACCGACGCCCCAACACTCAGGGCCGCGTCTACGCCATGACTCGAGACGAAGCGTTGGCGTCAGATACAGTAGTGTCAGGTATACTAAAATTTAATAATGTGCCTGCTCGTGTGTTATTTGATTCAGGCGCTTCACATAGTTTTATATCGATAGACTTTGCCGCCGAGCACAAATTACCTATAATATCATTAGATCTCGACCTTAGCATAAGCACGCCTTCGGGCACACCAATTCTCACAAACTTAGCTTGCGCCGACAGAATTATCTGTATCGGCGGCCAAAAGATCGGTCTGGATGTGATAGTTCTAGACATGAAAGACTTTGACATCATTCTGGGAATGGATTGGCTCGGTGTAGTGCCCCGTCCCGCAAAGTCAATCGGAGGAATCGAAACGTCGACGACGTTCGGACTTGGCCTTACAACGGCGACTCGAAGACATCGCTCAGGTGGGGGAGTTTCGGTGAACTTGCCTCATCTCTGCCTTCACTTAATAATTCGTGTGGTTTCAACTTGCACAAGTAGGCTAATATAAAAGCTACGAACGCACATAGCTAAGGGAGTAATCCCGACCCGTCGGAATGTCTTAGAATATGGAAAATGGTCCAACGGTCTCAATAGAAGTCGGCTCAGCGTGCTTTAAAATGACACTCGGTCCTTCGTCCCGTGGCTTGGGAGAAGGAAAGTTGGTATTCGACACAAACGATGAGTTAGCCTAAGTCATAGGCGTCGTCCGTATAAATGTTCGATAAAGCATGCACGTTTCCACTGCGCAAGGCTTGGCATAGCCTTGGCTCGTCCCTCGGGTTAAGTTGTTAGGCTTGAGTAAGTTAGGCGAAGTTAAGCCGATCGACCTAAGTCATTCTAAGTACCGTCCCGCTCGTTCGGCAGTTGTCAAGTCAAATAGTCCCACGATCTCAAGGGCCGTCATATAACGTATGACTTGGATGATAACGTCGCATAAGACGGAAGTCAGTTACAGGCACGAGCCACGGTTGGCACGAAGTTAAGTTAGCCACGACCCATGGCACTTAAGGAACACGTTTTGTTCAAGTTAAGTTGGAAGGCTACGTAGTAGTCGTTCCCTCGAGTTCGAAGAAGTTCGAGGCGGTCCCTCGGTTGGGAGTCTCGCGTTCCTATCCACGTTAAGTATTCGAGGCGGTCCCTCGGTTGGGAGTCTCGCGTTCCTATTCACGTTAAGAAGTTCGAGGCGATCCCTCGGTTGGGAGTCTCGCGTTCCTATCCACGTTAAGTATTCGAGGCGGTCCCTCGGTTGGGAGTCTCGCGGTCCCGAGGCACGTTATGCCAAGTGTGATTCGGAGCACGAGTTGCTAAGTATAGTTCCGGTCGTACCAACAAGTAGGCCATGCATTTACGTGAGTCTAGATGTTCCGTAGGTGCGTGGTCATTGGACACCTTGTCGACAAGGATTTCTGCCTAGACTGGTTATACGCCGGGGCACCGGGCCCAGTCGTCCTAGGAGGTAGACGTTATAGCGCGCATGCTTTTATTGCGTGGGTAGTCGGGGGCTTTCCATGGGGCTAGCTACCTTGCATCGAAGGACCCGCCGCCTACCCGAGCTATGTCCGCGATGGCTTGTCATGCCAGTGGCCTTTCATATAGATAATCGGCGTGCTAAGCGGCGAATCCGCATGCACGATATCGGTCCTAACAAAGGAAGTATAAGCACAGTATGCGTTGAATGGTGAAATGTGTGCTCGGTTGCACCAAAGTGTTATAAAGCCTACGATTCGATTATACGTAAAGACACGTACTTCGGCACGAGATACGTTATCGTACTTGAGTTCTCAACATCGGTTCCACAAGTTGGGTTATACGTTTCGAGTTAAGTCGAGAAGGGCCGTAGGGCAAGTATTTGACACGACCTAGTCGTTACGTCCAAGAGTATGGTACGAAAGGCAAGTATGAGTCGGTACGTTGACAATGCAAGCACGAGAAAGGTCTAGTGGCAAAGTATGGGTACGTTATTAGTACAAGGCACGAAGATGGTCTAAAGACACTAAATAGGCCGAGCGTCGGTCCTAAAATCGATCCTAAGGCAAGATTAGAAAGACAATCGAAAAGGGGTTTATGTTGCACAAAGTAAATGAAACGTGTAGGTTTTGTATGGGTGGGCGAGGAGCTCACTCCACCAGTACAGTGGTACTGACACCCACACAGTGTTTATGTGCAGGCACAGGTAGAAGCTCGTGGCGCGGAGCTCGCTTAGATGCGTCGAGGCACGAAGTTCCTTGGCGATTCGAAGCGTGCGGTCGCATGGATTTGAAGACTTATACGGGACATAATGTATGGACATCGCCTTCCGAAGCTTCCGCTGGATCGATAATATGTATCGAGAGATGAGAGAGAGCTGAGCGATTTGTAATGTGAGACGAGTGTATTTGAGTGATTGTAATCTTGGCCTTGTGCCCCCAATGTAACCGTTGTTTCAATATCAATAAAAAGAGCTTCTTTGAATAACTTGTGTTTGTTCTAAATTTTCGCTGCGTGTTCAATGTCTCTGCTCGGGACTTCTGTGCGACGACCCCGTCGCAGCCGCTGTAATCGGCCGTTATGGAACCCGCCTTGCATGAGCGCAATCTAGGTTCGTGCGGCATCACGCCTTAGCGGGGACGATCGCTCCTACGGGAGCGGGGCGTGACATAATGGTATCAGAGCACGGCTTTACGTCCTTGGACTACCGATTGAATTCTTTAACTCCGTTGTTTCCACGAACTCTGAAACGTTGCTTCCGCAAAGTGATATCGTTGGTGGGCTCTCTCTCAAACGTCCTTCGGCATGTCCATACAATAAGTCTAAATATTTTCGAAAGCTCGTACAAGCGTTCACTCAAACGCATCGATAGGCAAGGCCTCTGTGCCGAACGTTGCAAACTTGACTCGATTGAAAACACGTGCTAATGTTAGCAAGTCGCGCGTGTGCCCGAATAGTACTACGTCGACCTTAGCAAGTCGCATGCATGCCTAATTAGTCCAAACGTCGACCCTAACAATTGAGCTTGCAAACTCAACATTTAGTCCGCACGGGATGGTTATGCATACGACCTTTTGGCTAAGTTGTGTTTCGTATCGTGCACCTCGACTTATTGGTGCAAACGAATTGCGAGTGATATTAAGTATCGCTCGATTGGGAACGGAAATACACTTGGAGTGTATATCGATAGGGACGTTATCAGACTAACACTTAGGCGTACACGAAGGATTGATTGGGATTTGAGGATTGTGCGAACGACTTAGTGCGTCGATACGAACGTGATTGAGGACTAAATCGGATGGCTCGAACCCGAGTGGTGTATGGACGTTATAGAAATTGTTCGAGCGGAACTAGAGGAGTTACGGATAGTACGAGTATGTCGACAAGCGATGATATCGCAAGGCCTTAGAACGAGTAGCGCTTAGATGGTCATGATTCGAGAGTCGCAAACGTGATACCGTTCGAACGATTTGTAAACGATAGTGCGAATTACGAAATGGTTGAATGGAAATTCTAAACGATAGAATAAATGGATGACTTGATTGAAGAAATATGTAGTCGATGACTTAAGATCGACGGATAAACGATACGTGAATTTGGGTTGAAGAAATTGATGATGTAAACGATTCGAGGAGATAATCCAGTCGGACGATAGCATCATTCGCACGACTCAGAATTCGTTGCAAACGAAGATCGTCAGGTTACGTATATCGTCGATGGTATTGAGGCGTATCAAAGATGATATGCAATAACTCGGAGGTACTCGGACTCGGTGAATGACGATCGTGCAAGTGCTATTATTCGGGTGGATGCAATACTTAGGATTTTGCTTGAGGTGAATGTTGGATAAAAGTGATCGTGTTTTGATGGTTGCGTTGATAACCACAACGTCGACGGTCTTGTCTTGCGCGAGCGCTACTCTAGACTCGCACATGCGTTGCGTCGAATTTGGGGCGATCGTTCCGCGTGAGCGCTGACATGGTGATTCATGTCGCGGGAATGATCGAACTCGGAAAATTTGGATGCGGCAACTTCGATTGTCTTGACTTGTTGGTTTGATGCGAATGATTGAAGAATGGATGAAACTTGAGGATTGTGTAGGTCCAATCCGCGCATCGAAAATGATTTAGTCTAGACCCAAAACAAGTGTTACGCCCCGATGAGAATGATTATTCTGCGGGTGCGTTGTATGGTGATTCATGAACCACCGTGGATAATCGGACTCGCGTGAGATCGGAGCACAACATATTGTTAAGTCAGACGACCTTGTGATCGATTACGTAAATTGGAATAGATGATTTTGGAAGTATGAAATGTGAATTATGGTTTTGCGATGAATCGTGTTGTAGCGTGCTTGACTTGGAAAGATTGATAGGCAGATTACGTCGAACGTGTTCGAAGAGATAGACGATGCGAAATGGCTTGATGAACGAGCGATATGTTCTTATCGAGGATTGGTTGAAACGTGAATTATCGTATGATGGCTTTACCGATACGACTCGTACCCCGTGCGACGAATATGGGGATGTGCGTAGGAAATCGATGCTCGAAGTTTAGAAATCAGAGTGATGCGAGCTTGGGTAGAAAACCCCGTACCATCGATTTGGTTTGACCTTAGGATGGGGTCAGTGTTGATATCGTTGTTTGGGAACTATGATTCCAGTACTAACGAAAAGACATAGCCTAGCGGTTAGGCAGGCATTCGAGCGCGAAGCGATAGGAGTTACGGAGGCACCACTTGCGAGTCTTGGCTGACATGCACGTATATCAGGGACGCCCGAATATGTGCACGATCCGACTCGAGTGGTGATGGCGGATTCTCTATCACAAGGCTTGGCTGACATGCATATATTTTGGGGACGCCTGGAATATGTGCACGATCCAACTAAGTGATACGTTGAATCAAGTGAGACTTGAGAAACCGGAAAGTGTCGAGGATTTTGGAATCGTGAGTTTCGAAAAAATGTTGGTGATAATACGATCATTGAATTGAAACGAATTCGAATGTTGGTTGATCGATTAGTGTGCCTTACGATTAAGTTGGCGATAAGCACGAGCGTGGCTCGAAATCGAAGAAACGCGTAGGCGGAATGTGTACGATTAAGTCTTGGCCATAGAAACGGTAGGACGGTTTGCCTTCAGGAAAGTCTCGAGGACGAGACTTGTTCTGAGTGGTGTATGTTGTAGTGCCCCGTCCCGCAAAGTCAATCGGAGGAATCGAAACGCCGACGACGTTCGGACTTGGCCTTACAACGGCGACTCGAAGACATCGCTCAGGTGGGGGAGTTTTGGTGAACTTGCCTCATCTCTGCCTTCACTTAATAATTCGTGTGGTTTCAACTTGCACAAGTAGGCTAATATAAAAGCTACGAACGCACATAGCTAAGGGAGTAATCCCGACCCGTCGGAATGTCTTAGAATATGGAAAATGGTCCAACGGTCTCAATAGAAGTCGGCTCAGCGTGCTTTAAAATGACACTCGGTCCTTCGTCCCGTGGCTTGGGAGAAGGAAAGTTGGTATTCGACACAAACGATGAGTTAGCCTAAGTCATAGGCGTCGTCCGTATAAATGTTCGATAAAGCATGCACGTTTCCACTGCGCAAGGCTTGGCATAGCCTTGGCTCGTCCCTCGGGTTAAGTTGTTAGGCTTGAGTAAGTTAGGCGAAGTTAAGCCGATCGACCTAAGTCATTCTAAGTACCGTCCCGCTCGTTCGGCAGTTGTCAAGTCAAATAGTCCCACGATCTCAAGGGCCGTCATATAACGTATGACTTGGATGATAACGTCGCATAAGACGGAAGTCAGTTACAGGCACGAGCCACGGTTGGCACGAAGTTAAGTTAGCCACGACCCATGGCACTTAAGGAACACGTTTTGTTCAAGTTAAGTTGGAAGGCTACGTAGTAGTCGTTCCCTCGAGTTCGAAGAAGTTCGAGGCGGTCCCTCGGTTGGGAGTCTCGCGTTCCTATCCACGTTAAGTATTCGAGGCGGTCCCTCGGTTGGGAGTCTCGCGTTCCTATTCACGTTAAGAAGTTCGAGGCGATCCCTCGGTTGGGAGTCTCGCGTTCCTATCCACGTTAAGTATTCGAGGCGGTCCCTCGGTTGGGAGTCTCGCGGTCCCGAGGCACGTTATGCCAAGTGTGATTCGGAGCACGAGTTGCTAAGTATAGTTCCGGTCGTACCAACAAGTAGGCCATGCATTTACGTGAGTCTAGATGTTCCGTAGGTGCGTGGTCATTGGACACCTTGTCGACAAGGATTTCTGCCTAGATTGGTTATACGCCGGGGCACCGGGCCCAGTCGTCCTAGGAGGTAGACGTTATAGCGCGCATGCTTTTATTGCGTGGGTAGTCGGGGGCTTTCCATGGGGCTAGCTACCTTGCATCGAAGGACCCGCCGCCTACCCGAGCTATGTCCGCGATGGCTTGTCATGCCAGTGGCCTTTCATATAGATAATCGGCGTGCTAAGCGGCGAATCCGCATGCACGGTATCGGTCCTAACAAAGGAAGTATAAGCACAGTATGCGTTGAATGGTGAAATCTGTGCTCGGTTGCACCAAAGTGTTATAAAGCCTACGATTCGATTATACGTAAAGACATGTACTTCGGCACGAGATACGTTATCGTACTTGAGTTCTCAACATCGGTTCCACAAGTTGGGTTATACGTTTCGAGTTAAGTCGAGAAGGGCCGTAGGGCAAGTATTTGACACGACCTAGTCGTTACGTCCAAGAGTATGGTACGAAAGACAAGTATGAGTCGGTACGTTGACAATGCAAGCACGAGAAAGGTCTAGTGGCAAAGTATGGGTACGTTATTAGTACAAGGCACGAAGATGGTCTAAAGACACTAAATAGGCCGAGCGTCGGTCCTAAAATCGATCCTAAGGCAAGATTAGAAAGACAATCGAAAAGGGGTTTATGTTGCACAAAGTAAATGAAACGTGTAGGTTTTGTATGGGTGGGCGAGGAGCTCACTCCACCAGTACAGTGGTACTGACACCCACACAGTGTTTATGTGCAGGCATAGGTAGAAGCTCGTGGCGCGGAGCTCGCTTAGATGCGTCGAGGCACGAAGTTCCTTGGCGATTCGAAGCGTGCGGTCGCATGGATTTGAAGACTTATACGGGACATAATGTATGGAGATCGCCTTCCGAAGCTTCCGCTGGATCGATAATATGTATCGAGAGATGAGAGAGAGCTGAGCGATTTGTAATGTGAGACGAGTGTATTTGAGTGATTGTAATCTAGGCCTTGTGCCCCCAATGTAACCGTTGTTTCAATATCAATAAAAAGAGCTTCTTTGAATAACTTGTGTTTGTTCTAAATTTCCGCTGCGTGTTCAATGTCTCTGCTCGGGACTTCTGTGCGACGACCCCGTCGCAGCCGCTGTAATCGGCCGTTATGGAACCCGCCTTGCACGAGCGCAATCTAGGTTCGTGCGGCATCACGCCTTAGCGGGGACGATCGCTCCTACGGGAGCGGGGCGTGACACTCGGGCCGTGCAATGCAACCATAGACTGCACTAAAAAGAAGGTCACATTCTGCATGCCTGGAGTACCTGAATTCTGCTACTCGTGTGGTGAGACGTCGCCGACCTGTATGGTGATCTCCGCAATATCTGTTCGACGGATGCTGCATTCCGGGTGCGAAGGCTATCTAGCTTCCGTTCTAGACATGCGACAGGATGGTGCAAACGCGGGTCAGACCGACGTTATGGCAGAATTCCCAGACGTGTTCCCGGACGAGCTACCCGACATGCCGCCCGATCGAGAAATAGAGTTCACCATCGACACATTCCCTGACACCAGGCCGATCTCGAAGGCTCCGTACAGAATGGCCCCTGCAGAATTGAAAGAATTAAAGGCACAACTTCAGGAATTATTCGACAGAGGGTTTATCCGTCTGAGTGTCTCGCCGTGGGGTGCGCCCGTGCTATTCGTGAAGAAGAAGGATGGATCGATGTGACTCTGTATCGACTATCGGGAATTGAATAAAGCCATCGTCCGAAACAAATATCCCCTGCCCCGCATCGACGACTTGTTCGACCAGCTCCAAGGTGCAACAGTGTTTTCGAAGATTGATCTGCGATCGGGTTATCACCAACTCAAAGTCAAGCCAGATGACGTACCGAAGTCTGCCTTCCATACTCGCTATGGCCACTACGAGTTCTTGGTAATGCCGTTCAGTTTGACAAACGCCCATGCCGTCTTCATGGACCTAATGAATCGGGTGTTCCGTCCGTTCGTTGACAAGTTCGTAGTAGTCTTCATCGACGATATCCTCGTCTACTCGAAGGATCGAGCGCAACATGCAGAGCATCTGCGGATGGTACTCCAAATCCTTCGAGAGAATCAGTTGTACGTGAAGATGAGCAAGTGCGAATTTTGGCTGAACAGCGTCTCATTCCTTGGGAACATCATCTCCGCCACGGGCATCGCAGTCGATCCGTAGAAAGTCGAAGCAGTTGCTGATTGGAAACGGCCCGCATCAGTTAGCAAAATTCGAAGCTTCCTAGGCTTGGCGGGATACTACCGACGCTTTGTGAAGGACTTTGCGAAGATCGCATCGCCGTTGACTCGCCTCACCCAGAAAGGAGTCGCATTCAAGTGGTCAGACGACTGTGAAGCTTCCTTCCAGGCGCTCAAACAACGGCTCGTTTCGGCCCCGATACTTGCTCTTCCTAAAGGGATGGAGGGATTTCAAATTTTCAACGATGCTTCTGGCTAGGGCTTGGGGTGTGTGCTCATGCAGCGGGATAAGGTGATATCTTTTGCTTCCCGGCAGTTGAAGCCGCACGAGAAGAACTACCCCACGCACGACCTAGAACTAGCGGCAATTGTGTTCGCGTTGAAGCTGTGGCGTCACTATCTCTATGGCGTGGCGTGCAGGATTTATACGGACCACAAAAGCCTCAAGTATCTCTTCACCCAGAAAGAACTGAATTTGCGATAGGGGCGATGGCTCGAACTAATCAAAGACTATGACTTATCAATCGACTACACGCCGGGCAAGGAAAATATGGTAGCGGATGCGCTGAGCCGGAAGTACTTAGCTTCGTTATGCATTAACGATCGACTGCTGCGTGACTTGGAAGGAATGGGCATTGAACTCCGAGTTTATTTCAGAGACGTGAAACTAGCGCAACTACGGGTGGAAGCGAGCCTACTGGAGAGGATCAAGTCTGTACAGAAGGACGAGCCCTACCTAGAGAAGATGCGAAAGCTGATATCGACAGAGAAAGCGTCCGACTTTGCAGAGGACGAGTCGGGAGTGTTACGCGTGAAGGGACGACTATGCGTACCGGACGACGTAGAACTTAGAAAGGAGATAGTGATGGAGGCGCACTATGCAAAATATTTCTTGCATCCTGGCAGCACCAAGATGTATAAGGACCTCCACGTTGTCTTTTGGTGGCAAGGCATGAAGAGGGACGTAGCGCTCTTTGTGTCAAAATGTATGGCCTGTCAGCAAGTCAAAGCAGAGCACCATCGACAGGGCGAGAAGATGCAGAACCTCGCCATTCCAGAGTAGAAGTAGGATCACATCACTATGGACTTCGTTGTTGGCATGCCGAGGACGCCGCAGGGAAACGACGCCGTCTGGGTCATCGTCGATCGACTAACCAAGTCAGCCCACTTTATCGCCATCAAAGTTACTTGGAGCGTCGACCGCCTTGCTCAGATATACCTTGATGAAATAGTTCGGCTGCACGGGGTCCCAGTTTCTATCGTCTCTGATCGGGATGGACGGTTCGTAGCGCGCTTCTGGAGTAGTCTACATTCAGCATTTGGGACTAAGTTGAAGTTCAGCTCAGCTTATCATCCTCAGACTGACGGCCAAACAGAGCGGGTGAACCAAATTCTCGAAGACATGTTACGACTCTGTGCGATCGACTTGAAGTCAAGTTGGGACGTCCATCTACCGCTGGCCGAGTTTGCATACAACAACAGCTATCAGTCCAGCATCCAAATGGCACCGTATGAAGCTTTGTACGGCCGAAAGTGTAGATCGCCCATTTGCTGGGATGAAGTCGGGGACGGTAGATACTTGGTCCGGAGCTGGTGGAGCAGACTGTGCAGAAGGTCAAGTTGATATGAGAAATATTGAAGATAGCACAAAGCCGGCAAAAAAGCTATGCCGATACGCACCGACGTCCCCTCGAGTTCTCGGAAGGCGACCATATATTCTTGAAGGTGATGCCTATGCGTGGAGTTTCCCAGTTCGGTGGAAAAGGAAAGTTGAGCCCAAGATTTGTTGGCCCGTTCGAAATACTGAAGCGAGTCGCCCCGGTAGCTTACCAAATCGCCTTTCTGCCTGCATTGTCAGAGGTACATGACGTCTTCCACGTCACACAATTACGAAAGTACGTGCACGGTCCGGGGCATGTAGTAGATTTGGGTAAGCTGGACCTGAAGGCAGACTTGTCATATGTCGAATAGCCGGTGCAAATCTTGGAGCGCAAGGATAAACTTCTCCGCAACCGTGCTATTCCACTCGTCCGCGTCCTCTGGAGAAACCATTCGGTCGAAGAGTCGACATGGGAGCTTGAGTCAGAAATAAAGGAAAAGTTCCCTTCATTGTTCTCGTAGAGGTAGGTTCTATTTTAAGTTTCGAGGACGAAACTTTTTGTTAGTTGGTTATGGTGTAGTGCCCCGTCCCTATATCATGCCCCGTACTCTGTCCACGGGGTGCGCGAGAAAGGAACACTGTCGCTATCGATTCGGTCGGGATCGACCGAGTCGATCGAACGGGAACGGTTGAATTAAGATCCATTCCTCGTTATGGAATGTCTTCTTCGGAACCAAGTCCCATATTCAGCGGGCTGCGCCTCGAGGATTAACTCTGCGGCTGAGTCGGAAGAGACCTCCCGTTGCTCTGCTTTTCACGCCGCTTGCGTTAGTTTTGACTTTGTTTTCTGAATGCATTTTCGTGAATGTTTTCGATGGTTTTCATGGCTTGCATTTCGAACTCGCATTTCCTGTCGAATTCCTTGAATAATGCAGTGTTCTAATCGGTTGCTTATGCGATTTCAGGTAATCGCGTAGGCGACGTCTAGCGCGACCAATAAGTTCTCTTGCCGAAGTAAAAACAAGGTGAGTGGCTGACCCTTCTCTTTTCAACCCCTTCTTGGGCAAATCGATAGTGTTGTTGCGAATGAAACAATGAATGCAATGGCACGAACACGATGAAAATGAACAAGTTTTAAAGAGAATGTAGGCTATATCTTCATAACTAAAAAGAATTGTCTTTGCACGGTCATTGGACAACTCGTGCACGAGGAACGGCTTCCTCGAGCGATACTCCGAGACACGAGATCGTTTCGGCCTAGGAGGAAGCAAAAGATAGCTGTGCTCGACGAAAGCAAAGATATGGTTAGTCGGGAGAACTTGCAGCGGGGCTCGCTACCCGCGCTGAAAGGGTCGCCGTCTAACCCAGCTATAGTCCAAATATGGCTTGTGGTGCCAGTGACCTTCACGAACACAAATTTGCATACGAAAATGATAACAACTAACAGGGAAGAACATTGTAAGTCTCAAAGGCGCGGCACGGTCCGCCGGGGCGTGACAATAAACTACAAGATCGACTGTGCCGTATTGGCTATTATTGGCCCACCATGATGGCAAACACCGTAGAATATACAAAGAAGTGCCGAGCGTGTCAGTTCCATGTTGACTTCATCCACCAACCTTCAGAATATCTACACCCTACGGTAGTCTCTTGGCCATTCGAGGCATGGGGAATGGACATCGTTGGGCCGATCAGCCCGCCCTCCTCCAAAGGACACCGGTTTATCCTCAACATCACGGACTATTTCTCCAAATGGGCAGAAGTAGTACTATTGATAGAAGTGAGAACCTCCAACATGATCATCTTTATCAAGCATCACGTCATTTACCGCTTTGAAGTTCCTAGGAGGATTATCTATGACAATAGCCCCCATTTCGTAAGCCATGCGTTCCATCGGTTTTGCGACAAGAACCGGATTCAGAATATGGCATCAACGACTTACAACCCTGCGGCTAATAGACTAGCCGAGGCATTCAACAAAACTATCGTCAAGCTGCTCAAGAAAGTCGTCTCTTCTAAGAAACGCGACTGGAATGAGAAGTTAGGCGAATGTCTATGGGCTTACCGTACGACCGTCCGCACACCCATGGGCAGCACACCATTCTCCCTTGTCTATGGGAGTGAGGAGTCCTCCCCTGGAGATCCAAATCCCGTCCTTTTGGGTAGCTATCACTAACCAACTGATTGACGAAGACAACCAGCGCCGACGGCTACAAGAGTTTGACGCGCTAGACAAAAACGCCTGCTAGCGTAGTAAAGAATTGACCTTTATTAGGCTCGTATTTTCGATGCCTTTAACAAAAAGGTACAGGAAAGAACATTCTAAGTGGGCGACCTCGTCTTGGCAGTCCGAAGACCGATGGTGATGACTCACAAAATGGCAGGAAAGTTTGAGCCCACGTGGGAGGGACCGTTCGTTATAGAGGCGGTCTACTCTAATGGTGCCTACCGGCTAGCGAAACCTAATGGTGACTTGCTAATGAGGCCCATCTTGAAATAACGTGTAGGCAACTCTAGAGGGGGGTGAATAAAGTTTGTGTCATTAATAACCAAATAAAAATTAACTCTATATCACCTCCATAAAACAACTATTAAGATAGTAAATAAATCAGAAAGAAATGCGGAAGTAAATAAAAATCAGTAGATTATACGCAAACACAGCAGTTTTAACCTGGTTTCCCTCGTGGAGGACTAGTCCAGGCCTGAGAACTCTAGCTCAGGATTGAAATCGACTATTTGTGAAATAGTGTACAACCACGTGCCTTTACTCAGAAGAGCACGCCAACTTCTTACAGATTCGTAGGTGGCGAAACTTGGAATTATCCAAGTGACTTTTCTTTTCAACTCTTGCACAAAAACTTCTAGCTGAATCGTACTTGAGCACCTTAGGGCTTAGGAAGTTTTGTGGCTAGTAGATTGGAAGAATAAGGCTTAGGTACTATAAGGCTTAGATGATTGAGAGTGAGAGATAGAAAGATGATGAAGAGATGATTGAAAATGGTTGAAATCATGCCATATATATACTAGTCTGGAAGACAGAATTCGGCCAGAATTCTGTCCTCAAAATTCAAAAATATGGCCGTTGTACCAGCTAGCAATTGGTAACCCTAAAAATTAGGGTGCTGGAAATTAGGGGACAGAGTTCGGCCCGAACTCTGCCTCCTAGATGGCATAATGGCCTTTGGGCTTATAGGCTTTGTTTGGCTTGGTGGATCTTAGACTTGGTTCAGGAATTAGTCTGTTTGTATGGTAGAACTTGGAGAGATATGTCTAGGGGTTGAGATGACTCAGTACGACTCAACGTACACATTCTTCTAGACTCAATAAAATAAAGATTACAGACTTGGAACAAGTAGGAAAATCAAGAGCCCTTTGATGACGCCTTTCTTCTGATATTTGAGCATTCCTGAAGACGTCTTTTTCCTTGACAGCATTCGTCCAAAGATAAACAGATCTGGAAATCTGAATACCATTCGGGGGCTTCGCCCCCGAACCCCCGAGGGGGGGCGCTGCCCCCTCGACCCCTGTCCGCTGACCGGGCAGTGGAACCCCCGATGCGAGGCCCCAGATAGGTCGCTACGCGGTTCGGAGAAATCTCTTTGTATGACGCCGTCTTTGGTCCAACATCAATTCTTCATTGCCTATGTCTTGGTTTGATCATGTTAGATCATGCTTACTGCATGTCTACAAATACATGTTAGGCTAGCAAAATATGTTACAGTACGATACAAGCATAGCAATATAATATAGGACAATTAGGACAATGCTAAGTTTAAGTAGCAACATGATAGTGAGTATATGAATATTAGTGACATCATTATGTTAAACTTAACTGATTAGCCATATTCAAAAATACGATGTAATCATTGGGCCAACACATCAATGGCAAGTTCCTGAAGAAGTATTACGCCTGAAGAAGGAACTGGCATAGGTTTCCACATCCCCTACGGGTGCCTATAGGTTATGGTAAGGGGATTCCTATCTTCATGATCGAAACTTAACAAGGTGATGGTTGGAGGCATTTAATGCTGAAGCTTAAATACGACGTCAGCCTGGCAATAGACGTGATGGGCATTTTGCCTACAAAGAGACATGTGTTCATGCTTGTGTTCAAAGTACCCTGATCTTGACCCAAGTTCGGGACACTTTGGGGTCTTGTAGAAGCATGAAAAATTTCAGCATAATACAAGACGCAGAGGCGCAGACGGTCAAGCACGCTAACAACAAAGACAAAAGTCACAAACAGATGAAAAGCTCAGAAGTCCTTTTTTTATTAATCATGGCTACAAGAGTCTGCTATAGACTCGTCATGATTACATAAAAGACTGTATAAAGACATAATTACAAGGATCTGTTACAAAAGACTTTGTGATTACATGTGCCAAACGTAAACTGCTACGAATCTACGCTGGGGTAACTTTTTACTGTGTGATAGTCATGGAGAGAGGTACTTTGGATAGAAGATGTGAATACAGTCTCCGTCAAAGTCTCCACCACAACTTTCCCCCTCCAAATGTGCAGCACTTTCGGAAGCAGCTATTGGCCCGCTGAAAGCTCAGGACACAGTGCAGCAGGAAGGCCCTTTTTTAAAAGGGCATCAGCTTCCGAGGCTCTTCTAGCCTAACAAAAGCACGCCGCCGCCAATGAGCAGGACAGAGCACAACCTGTGGCTCTCTGGGTTGGCCATCCACCCACAAGCTAGGTTGTCAGGACCTCCAAGACCTCCAAGGCATCGCCCAGGTTCGAACTCCTCATGAGAAGCATTCCAGCACGTTCCGAGGCTCATCAACAGTAATTCTACGAAGGCACAGCTCCTTTGAACGAAGGAATCCTCAATCATATTCTAACTTAGGCAAGGCCAACCGCCACTCGAAGCTATGTCTGGATCCAGCATGGCGTTGAAGGATAAAAAGAAGAAGAAGAAGAAGAAGACGTGACTCTTCAGAAGAAACTCCCCCTTTATATAGGGCGGGAGTAGTCCAAAACGTAGGCCGCATGGCCGACGGTCAAAGTTTCCATATTAATGGGATAAACCTATGTAACACCCCAGTCCAAAAATATGTAGGACTAGGTACGTAGACATGCCAGCTGTATACATACGAAGTATGTTCCAATACATGGAATCCTCGTATATGTACATAAGCTATAAATGCAGTAGAACCAAGGCTAGCTAATCTTATCCACAAAATAAAGGAATAAAAGATACCATATAATAACCATGAATTGTCTTTGTACAATATGTTGGACGGAGACAAATCCACTACCAACAAGTAAGGGAAGAAATACGTGAAAAATGAAATAAATTGTCGAGAGTAGCAAAGAAAGATCCAAGACACGTCATCTTCGAAGGGAATGAGAAGATCACGACCTCGACAAGAATACCTGCGGAAGACAAGAACACACAACTGGAGAGATAACCAGGTCCTCAGAGGGACGTAACAAGATACACAATATCATGCCATATAAACTGAATATAACTGCTCAATAATAATAAGTAAAATCGGATCATAACATGGTCCAATACCTCACCATTTGGATTAGCGTACCATCCTTCCAACCAAACAAGGACATGAGATGGCACAATAACTCACGATGAAGTATCTTTCCAAGTTACTAATCCAATATGGTATCCGGACCACAACAAGGTCCAGTACATTCTCATCGGAGTAGTGAGCCACACCTACAACCAAACAAGGACAAGATGTGGCAAACTAGTCTGTGACAAGTTACTGTTCCAAGCCACGGTCAGATACAAATACCCAAACCAAAAGTATTCATACCTAACGGATAAGGGTGTCTAACCATTCTCAGTTAATGCAGCTTTTAAGAACACCCTCCAACGCATGGGCCCTGGGTAAAATAGGATTAGCATGGTCCCCCCTTGGGGCATCAGAAGCCCAATCAATAAGAGCATAATATTTCGCAGAACGTCAGTAATGATGAGTAATCTCACCCGCGTCTCCTGCGGAGCTCACAGGTTACCAGTAGCCCATGCTAAGGAAATGTCCTCCCCACCTCATGCCTATGTGTTGCCTCCGCAACACATATAACCTCTATTAACCGCTAAGTCAAACTAAGCATGCAATCTCTATTAGCGGTTAATCCTATCGCCGGCTTATACGTACCGGTGGCCAGCAAGTCATGCATGTCCGAGTTCTATATGCGACACACGACTTCGTGGCACAAATGTCTCAAGGCCAATGTATGCAACACCAACTGGGTGGTCCCTTAAATCTAGGGTTAATGTGCATAAAAATAATAGGTACAGGAAATAGTGTTACATAGTAAAATCTATCAAATTATAACAGTATAGCACAGATTATTTTATAGAAAATAAATAATAAATAAATACATGAATATGAGCTAAAGTAAAATAAACAACTAATGGCAAGGTAACTTGCCTAGTATTGACGCATGGTGTGCTGCGATAATCAGGGTGGCATGAACTAACGCTCTGGTGTATAACTACGCAAGGTGGCCTCTGTTGATGACAAGGAGTATTCCATCGGGTCCAGAACGGTAAGATTAGTTAGGTACGACAGAAAGAAGTCCATCTTCGGAAGACGATAGAGAATATGATCAAGAAATGGGGAGTCGATGGGATTTGGAGAGAAACGTACTTATACTATTTTAGAAAAATATTTATACTATTTAAAAATATAGTTTATTAGTTAAAATAGTTTTTAGATAAACACGTGAAAAATTATATTGTTTTCATGCAAAGTACACTAAGTTTGTAAAAATAAAATTTTAGGTTGAAAGATATATTTTTATTAGTCAAAAATAATATTTGAGAAGACTAGTAATTATTGTATAATTTGGTAACTATGCTTATTGATCAAAATATTCTTAGAAATTATAGAAATTAGGAAAAATGATTTAAGGCAGTGCAATGTCTTAGGAATAGTCATGTAAAACAAAATTTTGAAAATAATGTGGTCCCAAGCCTATATGTGTATGTACATCCTATCAAGAAGAATTTGGAAAGAAGTTTATGAGTTATATAAAGAAAGTTATACTTAATCACTAATGATATTATCCATAATAATACTAATGGTAAAATATGATTTAGAAATTATATCATAAATATATACTGTTAGTAGCAAAGTATTATTGAAACTAATAAGTGATGTAGATAAGAAAAACATTTACACCCGACATTTGATAATGTCCCTCTCACCCATTGCTCCCTATCCTCGGTTACTGTGACAAATAAAACAAAGAGGACTCAAATAAACTAATAAGAACAATTCTGTAGAAAAGAAAGGGAGATACAACATAGAGTGAAGAAGTAAGAAAAAAATGGAAAAAGAGAATGGCGAGTGTAGGAACTCACCAGAGTTGGTCGGCGGGGGGCGACCGCACCGGCACGAGGGGGCCCGCGCTCACGGAGGCACAGGGCGGCATTGTTGCTGGCATGGCGGGGCTTGGGACTGCGGAGGAAGGGACACGGCGCTGCACGAAGGAGGGGTCTTTGGAGGGCTGGACTCGACCTTTTGCCGGCAAGGCGATGCTCGCCTGCAACTGAGTTAAGGACGGTGGTGGTAGTGATGGCGATGTCGAAAAGAGGGGCCGGCAATTAGTAGTTCGACGCGGTCGGGATGAAAGAAAATAAAGTCTGTGGTGAGATGACCATGGTGGTCGGAGATGGTGGTTTTGGCTGGACACGAGGGGGTGATGGTGGTTTATTCGTGTTTCTATTGTTGGGGTGCTTGGTCGATGGTTTTCGTGGAGTCGGCGGGGTGATGGTAATGAGGGTGAAGATGGTGGTGGCGAAGTTGGGTTTGCTACGGTGGCAGCGGGGCGTTGCTGGTAATGGTGACGGGGGATGGTTGTGGTGATGGCAGGGATTTGGTCGATGGCTGAGATGCATGTGGAGATGGCGGTCAAGAGGGTAGGGCTAGGATTAGGGAGTCCATGTCGGGGATTGTCCGACACGGAGGTGGTAACGAGGAGATGTGTCTGGGTATGTCGGACACGATGAAGATAATTGTATTTGTAATGGTAAAATAAGATAGTGATAGGAGATGGAGAGACGGATACGATGCACGATACATTTCCGAAAATATTGGTGGAACTAATTTGTGAAGAAAAGCATATGGAGGCTCCCCTATATATAGGGGTGAAACTCCTAGTTGGATAAGGAGTAAAAAAAAGATTTAAATCCCCTTTTAGATAATTCTCCATTTACTTTAAATCAAATTTAAAACTAATTCAATCAATCCCAATCTGAATCAATTTATATAAATTTTATCTATAAGTTTAAAACCATTTAAAATAAAAACAAAATAATCAAATCTCAATTTCAATTACCATAACTAATTTAATACTAAATCCATAATTCCAAAATATCTTCAAAATAAATAATAATAATAAATAAATTCTGAAAATCGCCATAAATATTTAAATATTAATAGGAAATAATTTCAAACTACCTTTTTATTTAAATTAGAGAAATAATTTTGAAAATTCAAAATATCTACATGAATTAAATTTCATGTACTTGCAACTCACATGCAATAATATAAAATATTTTTCTAGTAGAAAAATATCCATTCTTAAATTATTATCTATACTTATATAACTAAAGCCTCTTTGTAATATTTAAATTAATTAAAACCTTTGACTAAATTTGGCGGGAAAGTATTTATATACAAAATATTTATTCTATAAGTATCTCTAATATCTATTTATATTTACCAAACCTATAATAAAACTTTTTATGTAAAAAAAATAATTATCTCGCATATTCGTATTCGCACTTGACGTACAAATACTCAAAGATAAATCCCTACCAAAAAAATTATAGTAGAATTTTAGGGGGTTTGCAACCTAGGACTCAGCACAATGAACCTCGTTAAGTAAAGTTCATTCGACTAAGTCCTAGACTATCCTATGACCCCTTGAAATTCCCCAAGTAATGGTGGCAATTAAGAGGGAGTCGTTCATTAAGGAGCGATCATTCATTGCTCTTTAAAAGAAAACTTCAAAGCCAATGCCTTCAATCTAGAGGCACAGCTACATTCCTACGCCAACCTCAGGCGCAGACTGGTGATGTGTTTACACCACCTCAACTCCAACGGCACAGCACTCTGCTTCGACCCAGAAGCTCAATTACCTTTCGTCAGAGACTTAGGATATACCATTGCATCCAACACAAGTACGCCTGCCACTCCAAAAGCACAGTAACCTCGTCAACTTGAAGCACAAGCCTTCTCGTCGCCCTAAAGCACAGTGACTTTGTTGCTCGAAACACAACCTTCTCGTCGCTCATACACACAAAGGCTCCATCTTCTTCGAAGCATAGTCCACTCGTCGCCTGAAAGCACAGAGGCTCTGTTGTTTCTAGAAGAATAGTCTACTCATCGCCCCAGAAGTGCAGCAGTACTCAGACCTCGCTAGAGGCATAGGAAGCATGGTCCCACCTAGTCGGTTTGCTTAAACCGACTCTCTCAAAGATAAGGTTGGGGTTAATCATGATTGATATCTACAAATTGATTTAAATCTTAGACGAGGATAAATCAGAATCCAAATCTGAGATAGAATTCTAAGATTTACTTGGCAGCATCCGAACAGGCAAATCGGCACACACCACGTGTCTCTTCCTTCTATTATTTTGATAACCACCAGAGATCTCAATTGAGGGAAATCATAATGTCCGCCACGTGTCAGCGCCACAGAAGCCCGTACCGTACAATGACGACAAATTCCTTCATATCTTAAAATCCTAATACACATCGCATATGTGCTCTCTTCCCCTATAAATAGAAGGATTTTTCCTTCAATAAAGAGAGGAGACCACCGAATATCAAATCTCCAGCTCCAGGTATCCTCTTGATCAGCAACCCTAGAGTTCCATCAAAGGCATCAGAAATTCAGAGCAAGTTTAATCCGTCGTCAGATCGTCAACGAAGTAAAAGAGCTACTGCAGTGTTCGATCTCCATCGTCACACTTTCCTAAAAACTCTTCCTCTTGTACTTAGAATATCCTGTTTAGGACTACCTTCTCTTTACATAGGTCTTTTTACGTTCAATAAACAAAAAGTTTGCTCAACCTTTTATGATGTCGAACACCAAAGAAAGGTTTCATCATAATCAATACCCTCTTTATGAGTAAAACTTTTGCAATGAGATGTGCTTTAAAGGTTTCAACCTTACCGTCTGCTCCTCTTTTTCTCTTATAGACCCACTTGCATCCAATAGATTTTATACCAGTGAGTGGTTCTACAAGTTCCCAGACCTTATTAGAATCCATTGATTCTATTTTCGATTTCATTACCTTTTGCCAAGATTCAACATTTTTATCTTATAGTGTTTCAATATAGGTGGAGGGGTCATAGTCTTGTTCCTCAGGGACAAAGTCTGAGGACTCTCCTAAGAACATAAACCTGTTCGGTTGTATACCAACCCTCCTACTATGATGAAGCACTACGGATTGTGGTGTAACATTTGTGACACGTTGTGCAGTTACTTGTGGTTCCTCCTCTTGTACTATTGGTATTGAAATATTAGGTGTCTTCCCTCTCAACTCTTTTTGAACAACTCTACTGATGGGTTTATGGTTCATCACATAGTCTTCCTCTAAGAATCGGACACTGGTGCTAACAATGACCTTCTGATCCTTAGGACTATAAAATAGACCTCCCTTCATTCCTCTTGGATAGCCCACAAACAAGCATATTTTTGTACGAGATTCTAACTTATCCGTTTTTCCATTCAGCACATGTGATGGACTACCCCAAATCCGAACATATTTCAGACTAGGCTTACACCCGGTCCACAGCTCTGTAGGAGTAGTAGGTGCTGGCTTAGAAGGTACTAAGCTCAAAAGATAAGCTGCAGTCTCCAAGGCATATCCCCAAAACGAATCTGGCAAATCCGAATAACTCATCATTGATCTAATCATCTCCATAAGAGTCATGTTCTTTCTTTCTGCTGCATCATTCTGTTGGGGTGTTCCTGGTGCAGTCAATTGAGGCGTAATCCCAACTTCGGATAAGTAATCCCTAAAGTCTCCAAAAAGGTATTCGCTACCACGATCTGAATGTAATGACTTGATACATTTTCTATGACGTTTCTTCATCTCAACCTTGTACTCTTTGAATTTCTCAAAGCACTCACACTTACGGCGCATCAAGCAAATATATCTATAACTTGAATAATCGTCAATGAATATGACAAAATATTTAAATCTACCTCTAGCCTGGATAGTCATGGGCCCACATAAATCAGTATGAACCAATCCCAACATATCTTTTGCCCTATACCCCTTTGCCTTAAAAGGCCTTTTGGTCATTTTACCTTCCAAGCTGAATTTACAGACTGGAAGTGCCTCCACTTTTAATAAACTCAATGATCCTTCTGTAAGCAGTCTTTGAATCCTTTTTAGTTCAATATAAAATAATCACAAGTGCCAAAGATATGTTTGGTTCATACAAGAAGGTTCTTTTCTCTTATTTATGTTAGAAGACGTATCATTCATTTCCATTAGAAACATAAATCAAATTCCTTCTAAGTGAAGGTGCATAAAGACAATCTTTCAATGTCAAAGACTTACTTCTACCAAAAGATAAAATAAAATCTCCTACTGCAATGGCTGCAACTTTTTGTCGTCACACATGAATAATAATATCTCTCCATCGCTAGGCCATCTGGTTTCCTAGAACCCCGGCAATGAAGTACAGACATGATTAGTAGCTCTTACATCTACACACCAGGTGCCGGTAGATAACACCACTAAACATGTTTCAACGACTAGTAAATGAGATATACCTTCTTTGTTCCCTTATTTGAGAAGTGGACGGTCACTCTTCCAATGTTCTGACCCTTTGTACTTGAAACATTTGCCTTTTGGCTTTTTACAGCGCCTTGAGGTCCTATGCCCTTTTTTGTTGAGTTTGCTTGTTCCTGAATGTTATTCTTCTTCTTACCGCCTTTTGGCTTAGAAGTAGAAGCCTTTTCATTAACATAAATATGACCACTCTACCTAAAAAGAGCTGCAGCATCCTGTAGCTCTTTCACAAGTTCTGCCAAAGTATATAATCTTTTGTTCATGTTATAGTTAAGGCAAAACATGCAAAACTTTAGGCAGAGTCCTGAGAATAATATCGACCTAGGATTCTCTATCGATTTCAGCTTCAAGGATCTCCATCTCATTCAGATGATCCATCATCTTGAGAACATGATCCCTTACTGGCGTACCTTCAGCCATTTTTGTATTCATCAAACACTTCATAACAAACTTCCTAGCTA